>BQNB010043970.1:0-45173 GCA_026074375.1 Tanacetum coccineum
GAAAAAGAGAGAGATGTGTGAAGTTTGTAAATGAAAAATGAATTATGCTTGCTAGGATGAAAACAAAACCCATATGTACCAAGTAAAGGATTAAGGCCCTAAAAAATGCCATCTTGTCTCCCAAGTGTCTAGAACCGCCGGCTAGGGATCCTATGGTGTCTCGGGTTCTTCTTTTCATGTCAGAATCACTTAAAAACTCGTAAAAGTCAAACGTAAAATATTCCCCAAAGTTACTTAACATTTTTATTCACTTTAAAAATACTTTTCTAATAACTTAGAGTATTTACTCGATATATTTTCACGTTGTACTTCTCAAAAACTCATTTGGACATTAACGGACGTGTCGAGACTCATTTTTCAGCATTTCTCAAAATTCACGGGTCACCCACCCGAAATATAAATAACACAATAATAACCTCTAAAAATGATTATTATTCATAATAAACCACTATTTCTACAATTCTCATAAAATCATCACCGTCAACACGGTACATATTCTAATATAACTAACAATTGTCAAATAGTCGAAGGACTAATATTAGAATATTCAAAACACAAAAAGGGGTAGGGGTTACACAACAACAAGGGCTTATGCTGTGGGAAATGCAGGGAAAAACTCGAACGCCAATGTCGTTATGGGTACGTTCCTCCTAAACAACCGTTATGCTTCTATCTTATTTGATACCGGTGCCGATAGGAGTTTTGTGTCTACTGCATTTAGTTCCCTCATTCATATTGTTCCATCTTCACTAGAACATGATTATGATGTCGAATTAGCCGACAGAAAAATAATTGGAGTTAATACTATCATACGGGGTTGCACTTTAAACTTCTTAAATCATCCATTCAACATCGACTTATTGCCCGTAGAACTTGGTAGTTTTGAGGTCATAATTGGTATGGATTGGTTATCAATGTATCATGCCGTAATCATCTGTGATGAGATGATCGTTCGTATCCCCTTTGGGACTAAAATTTTAATTGTTCGTGGTGACGGAAGCAACAATAGACACAAGTATCGATTAAACATCATCTCGTGTACCAAAACAAAAGTATATGCTAAATGGACGCCATGTCTTTTTGGCACATTTCACCGCAAAAAAGGCTGAAGACAAGTTGGAGGAGAAGCGACTTGAAGACGTACCAATTCTTCGATACTTTCCTAAAGTATTTCCTGAGGACTTGTCGGGTATTCCACCAGCCCGACAAGTGGAATTTCAAATTGATTTGGTACCTGGTGATGCACCTGTAGCACGGGCGCCTTATCGATTAGCTTCGTTCGAGATGAAAGAATTGCCGGATCAACTGCAAGAGCTTTCCGACAAAGGCTTTATAAGACCCAGTTCCTCACCTTGGGGAGCTCCGGTCTTTTTTGTCAAGAAGAAGGATGGATCATTCCGGATGTGCATCGATTACCAGGAATTAAATAAGCTAACGGTGAAGAACTATTATCCACTTCCAAGAACTGATGATTTATTTGACCAACTTCAAGGGTCGAGTGTCTATTCAAAGATCGACTTGAGATCGTGTTATCATAAACTGAGAGTTCGTGAAGAAGACATCCCGAATACTGCATTCAAAACTCGTTACGGCCATTATGAATTCCAAGTTATGCCATTTGGTTTGACTAACGCACAGGCTGTATTTATGCACCTCATGAATCGGGTGTGCAAACCATATCTGGACAAATTTGTCATTGTCTTCATTGACGATATGCTGATCTATTCAAAGACCAAACAAGAACATGAAGAGCATCTTGAGTTAATCTTAGAGTTGCTTAAGAAAAAGGAGTTGTATGCCAAATTTTCTAAATGTGAATTTTAGATTCCCAAAGTGCAGTTCCACGGTTACGTGATTGAAAGTAAGGGCATTCACGTGGATCATGCCAAGATTGAGTCCATTAAAGATTGGTCATCTCCTAAGACACCAACGAAGATTTATCAATTTTTAGGACTTACCGGTTATTATCGAAGATTCATTGATGGATTTTTAAAGATCGCCAAGTTAATGGCCAAGCCAACCCAGAAGAAGGTCATGTTTGATTGGGGTGACAAACAAGAAGCAGCTTTCCAACTATTGAAAGTAAAGTTGTGTAGTGCACCTATCTTAGCTTTACCTGAAGGAGCTGAAAACTTTATTGTTTATTGCGATGCTTCACATAAGGATTAGGTGATGTCTTAATGCAAAATGAGAAGGTAATTGCTTATGCATCACGACAACAGAAAATTTACGAGAAGAATTACACCACCCATGAGTTAGAATTAGGAGCAGTAGTGTTAGCTTTAAAGATTTAGAGGCACTATCTGTACGGAACAAAGTGTAAAGTGTTCACTGATCATAAAAGTTTACAACACATCCTTGATCAGAAGGAGTTAAACATGAGACAACGTCGTTGGTTGGAATTGCTCAGTGATTATGATTGCGAAATTCGTTATCACCCACGAAAAGAAAATGTAGTGGCTGACGCTTTAAGCAGAAAAGAACGAATTCAGCCATTACGAGTTCGAGTCTTAGTTATGACTATTGGTTTAGATCTTCCCAAGAAAATTTTCAATGCTCAGACTAAGGCGAGGAAACCAGAAAACTTCAGCGCTAAAGATGTGGGAGGTATGATCACAAAAGAGAAGTTGAAACCGTGTGCTGACGGAACATTATGTTTGAGGAACATGAGTTGGTTGCTGAGTGCGTCGTTGGGTGGTGTTAAATTATTATTCAAGTTTTAAGTTTATATTTTGCCGACTTAACCAAAAACAACACTTTAACGGGCAGTATACCCAGTCGGTGGGAGTTTCGTGGTAAGCAGGGTGTCAAACACTTGGAACGAAGTTAAATCTTTCCATTTATTAATACTTTGGTTTTTCTAATATAAGGTAGTCTAATCTATGCTAAACCTATGTTAATCCTAAATCTAATAGATAAGGAAGGTTTTCAGTCTGAGAGACTGGTACGGGTTTTGTGGTGACTAAAACCAATTCAAGACACTAAAACACATGCAAGCAAATTAACAAAAGATAAAAGAGCGGTCTAGCCAAATAAAAAAAACTGTATTAACAATTACAATCCAATCATAATGTTGGTTTGTTTATTAGTGCAATGATTACTTATCTCAAGGTGGCATATCATTCTTAAAACATAGGCGTTACTTCTTCCTAAGACCAAGACATGTATAATTCTATCACAATTAAACGCATCCACATAAAGCGTCCTTATTTGTTGATTATAATCTATCTTAGGGATTAAGGCAATGGTGATCTTGTTAAACCCTAGCTCATAGAGACTTTACCCACTTACTGCTTAATGGCTCTTTATATACTAGTAGTCCACTGTCCGAGTTTTTACCAATTGATTAGAACGTACTTGTTGATACCAAGGTTACCTTATGGCTCAACTAAGCTCACAATAAAAGTGCAAAGATAGGTTAATATTTGTGATCCTATGATTCTAGATATATAAATTGCAATATGGAGAGCTATCCTGGACTCTTAGCCTACGCCCAAACAACACCAAAGTTGCAGCGCATTAAATATGTAGGACTAGACCCAGTTGAATGATAGGTCGCATACTTAAGCACGTAAACAAGTATGATGATAAACATAAACAAGCAAGTCAACGATAAACTAAGAAATCAAGATAAACAAACCAAACATTAAGATCTTCATAATCATAACAATGCTTTTACCCGAATGGTATTATCCTTCAAACGTCAATAAATTTAATACAAAAAGTATTTGATTTAGCCAAGGTAAACTAACCAAGGTTAACGATAGCTACCAAAATACTAAACGATTACATAAAGTATAGAAATTAACACGTTGTCTCCTATGGAATGAATCGGCATGTCTGACGTCGTCTTCTCTTTTTCTTCTATGAAAAATTGACTTTTATGGTTTAGTATTCGAAATTCGATTTAGCCACACTTAAAACTCGTTTTTGCGTTTTTTCTATTTATACAGTCTGAAAGTTCGGTTTTCTAATACGGACGTGATTCTAATGTCTTGGATAGGCGCCATATAGCTTGAATACGACGTATTGCCTTTCCTGGATACGGCGTATTGGATCTTGTTTCCTTCGTGGTCTTTGGTGAGTGCAGGCACAGATACGTCGTATCTTCCTTGATGGATACGGCGTATTGGTCGTCAAAACAGTAATCTTCAAAATATCTTCGTTTAAGCTCCAGAATGCGTGCCTTTTAGTTAATTTTCACCAAGTACTCCATAATTACTGCAATTCTTAAATACAAACGATTAAGTAACAATTCTTTGCAATAATTATACAAAATGGGTTATTTACATAGGATAAATGATGCTATAAAATAGACGTTATTTGATGTCATCAAACCCCCCACTTGAATCATACTTGTCCTCAAGTAGCCTTTAGAAGTTTATGAAAATGTATCCCTAAGGATTTTTCCGTTTAAGCATTTATTTGATCTATTACAAGTACACAACCAAACACCTCACGAAATAGGAAGATGAAAACACTCAAATCACTCAACTAATCTATGTGGTAACATGTAACTAATTCGCTCTATTTCTCTGTCATGACGAGTATTCTATCATAGGCTTGGAAAGGATACACATCTCCACCACTAGAGCTAAGGAGTAACAAGTTTATAAAGGTAAAATAGGATTTTTGTTATAAGGCTTAGGGGATCATTCTACAATCTTTCACCAAAAGTACCACACCAACAAGGCAGTTGAAGCACACATACATGGCCATAATGACGGAATAGACATGTGTGTTCGATCACATCCTCATTCGAGTTTAACTAAGGGTTAGGATGAAGAATGATATAGGATAGGGATCTTCTAACTTTCACCAATAGTAATAAACCAACAAGGCAGCTGAGACATGCATACATGGCCGTAATGACGGAATAGACATACATGCTCGTACATATCCTCATTCGCGTAAAACCCATGGCTAATGATTGGGAAAAGGAATTAAATTGTTGTTAATCAAAAATTACAAAACAAATAGACTAAGTCCAAGATATAAGTTGCTAGACACTTTTTCTCGACCGTTACCATGATAAAGACACAACTATTTACAAACGTCTTGATCATTGATCAAAAACAACAACCTAAGTTGGCGTTCCTGTAATGGTCAACTTCCCAATCATCCCAAACTTTATAAACTTTTTCAAGACAAGTGGCGATATCTACCACTTTATACAATACTCTACATCGTTGACTTTAAAGATGTATTAATGAATAATCGATCCTTCATATAATTCCTTCGGTCTAAGCTCTTGCGATTATCTCCAAACTTTCCTTATCTTTTTTGATTGCGATTTTTCTCTTTTTTTTGCTAACACTATACTACAAAACTCGGTGTAATTTCACCATCTTCACAATCATAATAACTCTGGATAATTCCTTCGGTAATTCTTCGTTCTTCGGATGTACCAATAATTACGTTGGTAGTAAAAATACATGAGTTTTGACTACTTTATACATTCCCATTTGCAATGTGTAAATTTCTTCTGAACCGAACCAAAGATAGAAAATTGACACAAGATTCAGGAAATACATACTTTACACTTTAAGCAACTAGCAACTGATAAATGGACATAATCTAACAGGGTAGGCTAAGGTGTAAAGGTGTAACGAAATAGATAGTTGATGTAATTCCTAAAGAATTGGCTCTACGGGTTGTTCTAGGGGTATCTTACTCTTAAGATGAGAGTAAACAAAGGGTTTATATAAGGGTTAACTAACTAGTGTAGTTAGTTAATAAAACAACATGTAAATGCTTTTTGGGTGTAATCATAAAATTTTTACCAATTTAAACAAGTTACTCCATCTAAATCTATAGTACTCATTATTGTGGTCTCGAATAGATATAACAAGCCAAGTTTTAAAGTCTACAACATCACCGGCACACTCATATTTTTGTGGAATTTGGGTAAACATTTAGAAACGGATAAGGTTAAATCTTCACAATATCTAACAAAGGTTATTGTGTGCGGGTTATGTATCAAGTAATTTCACAAAAGTATGCTTGAATTTTTTTGAATTTGAGCCTAATTTAAGCATTTTATTGTGAAAAATAGGACAAGTATCATTATAATTCCCATCCCCCGACTTGAATTATACAATGTCCTCGTTGTATAGATAAAACCTTAATACGATAATTAAAAAGAATTATAATGATAAACTCCCCTGATATTTTGCTCGGTAGTTTCTCCATGTAGAGTTTATGAGCAAGAATTTGTGTTGAACAGCCGTCTTAAAGTTTCAAGACTCCAACATTTCTAGATTTCCAGATCGTAGATTCTCCACCAACATTGTCGATTTCTTTACTTTCAGCGAGGTCCTATGCAAATTATAGGAAAAAAACCACGCATTCCTATCTTGGTACCTACGGTTAATTTAGACTAAACTAAATACTAAATACAGTTCAGTCTGTTGAATACACCGTATCATGTGCATGAATACGACGTATTGATAGAACTGACAATAATATATTTAAAATGTATAAAAATAAAGGACTGATAACATCCAGACAATCAATACGCCATATGGTATGGAGCGGATACGCTGTATTGATGTATAGGAGGACAGACTCGATAAAAATAAATAACAATCCGGGTTGTCTCCCGGGAAGCACTTTTTTATAGCGAAGTCTTTAAGTTAGAATTTTCTCCAGCTTTTACTCACTTGAAATCACTCTCTCTTCTCAATTCTAATCTTGATTTGGATATCCTGCTTGGTTCTATAACATATTCACGAACTACAGTGCTGAACTTACTGTCATGCTTGATTCGATCATGCATAAACAAGTCAAAACGTCATACCATAATATATATGTCAAAATATAAGCACTTTTAAGTTTAGATACAACATGATACAAAATAATATAAATGTACAGAGGATAAAATCAAAAGATAAGGGATAGAGGGATCATGGGTCTAGCTGCTGCGGAGCTGCGAAAGTACTGGTCTCACTAGTCCTCCGTCTGGTGCGTCTCTCAAAAATAGCTGGGGAGCTACCTCGAAAAGTCCCATCAAACGCCTGATAAGTCTTCCCGCTAGCCTCCATGAGCTGCGTCATATAGCTAATCATCCATGTGGAGACTCTACCCTGATCGGTCATCGATCTCTCCACAAGTCTACGCAAACACCTGACATCCCTACGTAGTCCTTGAATTTCCTCCTCAAGTCTCCCTAATCTCTAAGGCATAGTCCTACCCATTGTTGGAGGTGGTGGTGGCGGCCGAGGTACCTGAATGGGTGCTAGATCAGCCTGAGCACCCTCATCGACAGTAGGAGCATCCTCAACGACCTCAAGGGAACCAGACGCAACAACTTGCTGCCTCTTTGGTCCCGAGGCTACCCAGGCCCATTCATCTCCAATCTCCATACATATGTTGAGCTTAACAAGCTCTCCCATGTCAATCAACGGCAACTCATGGGCTACAACTGATAATCCTCTCAATCCATCATCACTCACCAGACCAAAGTGATGAGCAAGATGCCCAATAAAATAACCTCCAGATAACCTGGCACCGCTCTTCCTCCCCTCAGCATGCCTGAACAAATACTATGCTAATAGATACAGGACGTTAGCTGCCCCTCGGTCCATGCTATGTAGGTAGAATAGGTCAGTGACAGTTACCTTTTTAGGTTCCCGTCCCCTCACAAAAATTCTGTATGAGATCAACCTGTGGCACAGCCTCCAAACTGGATCCCTGATGTAAGTATATGAGGGAGCACCTCTCAAAAAGTCCCTTCCAGAAGAAATCTCAACCCAATAATAACTAAGATCCCCCTTATCGGGGTTTAATCTCTCACTCCCTAACCAGTATGCTCCAAATCCATCCTCTGCCATCTCCTCAGCAGTATGCAAACCTAGACATACAATAAACTATCTCCAAGTCATACTACGCCTAGCACCTCCTAACTGAAAACATAGAGTACCAGCCACATCTAATCCTATCTCGTCCTCGATCTTATAACTGCTGAAGAACTCGAGTATAAACTCCTGTACTAAAGGTGCTCGGATCCCAAACAATCTCCTGCAAGTGTGACTCACAAATATCTCCTGCCCATCGTCCCTAGTGTATACCATCCTTATCCTCTCAGCCAAATCCTGCCTCATGTCCAGAGTTAATCCTTCAAAATCTAGTATATGTACTCGGTTAACCTACCTATCGAATATCGTCTTGAGCCTCCGCTCAAAATCGTATACTATCTCCTCAGTGTATCCCTGTATCTGATAACGAAGCCATAGGTGTCTTTGATCATGAGGTGGTAGAGGTGCCATATTTGCAAAATTGACGAGAATAGTACAAAGATTATAGAATTTTAGCCATTTTGTTCTAAGGGTGGATACGCGTATTCATAAATGGATACGACGTATAAGGGTCAGTATAGTCAATACGTCGTATAGGTTGAAATCAATATGGCGTATGGGAATCAAAATGCAATATCATTCTCAAATTAATACGGCGTATTCATTTTATTGAATACAGCGTATTGAGGTCTTGAGTGTGGGTAAAATAGAGTTAATACGCTGTATCCATTTGAGTGGATAGGCCGTATTGATCTGCAATTTGAAAACAAAAAGGGGATTCCCTTTTTACTCATTTTGACCCATTACATTATACAATACCACCAATCATCTCATTTCGGGAGGTAAGGGGAACCTAAGCAAACGTTTCTATGGCATAACACCTAATTCTCATCAATCAAACCCTAACCCTAATTCTAAATTGAAGTTTAGAAAATCAAATGGAAAAAGGCACAAATTGAAGTTCATTACCTTACTGTGATGAGTTGAGAGAGATAAAATACGGAAAAGTGATTGATTCTCCAAAAGGTTTTTTCGTGGTTAAAATTTGTGTGTGAGAGTGAAAAGTGTAAAAGTGTAAAAGCTTGTTCCGACGTATTAGTTGGGATTTTATACCCATACTCGATATGCCTTATCGGTGTTTGAGTAATACGCCGTATTGGCGTATTAAGTTGACTTAGTCAACATAAGTTAAAACAGTGGATACGCCATATTGGTTTCAAAGAAATACGCCGTATCCATTCTTAGAGACCAATTTTTCGAGATTTAACATAGTAAAGAAAACCTACCTTAGCCTTCGCAACATTCTTGCACAATCACCATCCTTATAATACCGTTTAGGGTCGAACGGAATGCTAAACGGCACATACAAATTCTTAATAATATTAAATAGCATCTCGTTGACAAAATGATTCCAAGCCATGATACTCACATTTAATCCCACAAAAAAACTTCCCATAATGAAATTTTTTCTGATTTTATCGTGACCTTTTTTAAGAATTTTATTAGTATTTTCATCACCCCCTGAAGATTGTATCATATCGATTTCATTTTCATCATTTCCTTTATCTGATTTTTGATTATCGGGATAAACTATGTTGAAAGGGTATAGATCATTAAAGTACAAAAAGCTTTGTTCCACTTCATCATATTCGGACAATGAAGATCATCTTCAAATCAAATCATCGCAATTTTGAGGGCGATCAATTGGTTCAGTTGAGAAATCATGATATGACGTAGAGCATCATTGTAAAACAGTGGTGAAATTCATCTTAAAATCTCTTTAAAGAATCATAAATCGATCAATACAACTGACCATAGGATTGGGAGATGGAAATAAAGGTTTATTGACTTTTTCATTATCATTTTCCGAATCCGTTTTCAAATCATTGGTAGAAATTATTTTATAAGAAAATAAGTTTTTGTCAAAAATTATCGTGTAATCTTCATCGTCAGATTCGTCAAACAAAATTCAAAAGTCAATTTCATCATTAAGAGAACTTATCGTGAGTTTACAAGAAGGTGTTTCATTCGATGTCGTATTATCATTGAAGACTATGGATGGGAATTCGGTTTCAACGGATATGAGGTCGAGAACGTCTTCATCATACCAGATCTTACCATACTTAGCAGTTTCCCAGTTAAACACTTTCCCACGTTTTTGAGCTTTTTCTTCCTCGAGCCATATGTATTTCTTCTATAGGAATAAGGGTCGTCACCCTTAATCGAACTTACTAGGGAAGAAAATTGTCAAATAACTTATACGTCGTATTCAGCTAACAGAATACGCCGTATTACACAAACATAATTAGAAAACAAACATGAATATGAACTAAATCTAAACTAAGCTAATCCTAAGGGTTAGATCTAATCTAATCTAAAAACCAAAATATCAAATAAAAACCAAGATTAATTTTCGTTCCCCGGCAGCGGCGCCAAAAACTTGATTATGTCGTTGTGTGGTGTTAAATTATAATTGAAGTTTTAAATCTATATTTTACCGACTTAACAAAAAGCAACACTTTAACGGGCAGTGTACCCGATCGGTGGGAGTTTCGTGGTAAGTAGGGTGTCGAACACTTGGAGCGAAGTTAAATCTTTCAATTTATTAATACTTTGGTTTTTCTAATCTAAGTTAGTCTAATCTATGTAAACCTATGTCAATCCTAAATCTAATGGATAAGGGGGGTTTTCAGTCTAAGAGACTGGCACGAGTTTTGTGGTGACTAAAACCAATTCAAGACACTAAAACACACGCAAGCAAATTAACAGAAGATAAAAGAGTAGTCTAGCCAAATATAAGAAAACTGTATTAACCATTATTAATCCAAACAGAACGTTGGTTTGTTTATTAGTGCAATGATTACATATCTCGAGGCGGCATATCATTCTTAAGACTTAGGCGTTACTACTTCCTAAGTCCTAGACACGTAGAATTTTGTCACAATTAAACGCATCCGCATAAAGCGTCCTTATTTGCAGATTATAATCTATCTTAGGGATTAAGGCAATGGTGATCTTGTTAAACCCTAGCTCATAGATACTTTACCCACTTACTACTTAACGACTCTTTATATACTAGTAGTCTACACGTGGTCCAGTCTTTTACCAATATTGATTAGAAACGAACTCGTTCAATACCATTGGATGCACCTAGTGAAGCTCAACTAAGCTCACAATCAAGGCAAACAACATTCGGTCAATATTTAGTGATCCTATGATTCCGATATGCATAAAATTGCAAAATATAAAGAGCTATCCCACAGACTCAAGTCAGCCTACCTGCCCAAGACAACCCCGTAAGTTGGCATCACTTAAGCACGTAAACAAGTATAAATTGATAAACATAAACAAGCAATTCAAAAATAATTTAAGAAATCTAGATAAACAAACCAAACATTAAGATCTTCATAACAATGGCTAATACCCGAAGGTATTAGCCTTCAAACGTCATAATTAATACAAAAGGAATGATTTAGCCAAGGTAAACTAACCGAGTTAACGAATGATACCAAAAACTGAACGATTACAAGAGTATAAGAAATTACATGTTGTCTCTTATGGAATGAATCGCGTTGCTCGAACTCTTCTGCTCTTTTTCTCCTTTGAAAATTGACTTTTATGGTTTAGGTATCGAGAATATGATTTAGGACACTTAAAACTCGTTTTTGAGTTTTCTATTTATAAGGTCTAATGTCGGTTTCGATACGGCGTATCCAATGTCTTGGATACGGGGTATTGAGGGTTTCTTAGAGTAGGAACCATGTTTGATATCTTCCAGAATATTTTATTCCCATATAGCTTGAATACAACGTATTGCCTTTCCTGGATACGACGTATTGGATCTTGTTTCCTTTATGGTCTTTGGTGAGTGCAGGCACGATTACGCCGTATCTTCCTTGATGGATACAGCGTATTGGTCTTAAGAATAGTAATCTTCAAATATCTTCGTTTAAGCTCTAAAATGTGTGCCTTTTAGTTAACTTTCACCAACTACTTTCCAAAAAAGACTTGGCAATTTCTCAAATAATGAGACATTAAGTAACAATATTCTTTGCAATAATTAATACAAAATAGTAGAGAAGTTGGAACCGCGTGCTGACGGAACACTATGTTTGAAGAACAGGAGTTAGTTGCCATTCTTTGGTGCTCTAAAAACTTTGCTTATGCATGAGTCCCACAAGTCAAAATATTTTGTTCATCCGGGTACTGACAAGATGTACCAAGACATGAAGAAATTATATTGGTGGCCCAACATGAAGGCCGATATTGCCACCTATGTTAGCAAGTGTTTGACATGCTTAAAGGTCAAAGCTGGACACCATAAACCATCTGGTTTGTTGGTGCAACCTGAGATCCCTTAGTGGAGGTAGGACAATATCACCATGGATTTTATCACCAAGCTCCCTAAGACGTCAGGTAGTTATGATACCATTTGGGTGATTGTAGACCGTCTTATAAGTCTGTATACTTTTTGCCAATGAAAGAAACCAATTCTATGGAGAGATGAACAAGACTGTACATGAAAGAAGTAGTCATGAGACATGAAATACCAGTCTCAATCATTTGTGACTGTGACGGTAAATTTACCTTAAATTTTTGGAGGTCGTTCCAGAAGGCCTTGGGTACTTAATTAGATATGTGTACTGCTTACCATCCGCATTCTGATGGGCAAACTGAAAGAACCATCCAAACTCTTGAAGATATGTTATGCGCCTGCGTGATAGATTTTAGGAATGGTTGGGATAAACACTTACCACTAATTGAGTTCTCATACAACAATAGTTATCATACAAGCATCAAGCTACTCGTGATCGACAGAAGAGTTATGCCGATGTGAGGCGTAAGCCTTTAGAATTTCAAGCTGGAGATAGGTTTATGTTAAAAGTTTCACCTTGGAAAGGGGTTATCTGTTTCGGCAAATGGGGGAAGTTAAACCCGAGATATATTGGACCTTTCAAGGTGTTAGCGAAAGTAGGAACCGTTGCTTACAGACTCGAACTTCCTCAACAGTTAAGCAGGGTTCATAGCACTTTCCACGTATCCAATTTGAAGAAATGTTTATCCGACAAGCCGTTGGAAATTCCGTTGGATGAAATACATATTGATGACAAGCTTTACTTCGTTGAAGAACCAGTGGAGATCATGGATTGTGAAGTCAAGAGCGGTTGAAGCAAAGCCATAATCCTATTATCAAAGTTTGATGGAACTCTAGGAGAGGTCCTGAGTACACATGGGAACGTGAAGATCAATTTAAGAAGAAGTATCCACACCTCTTCACCAATCGTGCATCTTCATCCAATGCCACGTCTTAAAGCTTTGAGGACAAAGCCCTTTTAACGGGGGAAGACTGTAACAATCCATTATTTCAGGTCATGTTACAACTTTAATCCTTCAATTAATTATTTTTAGGGTTTTATGCATTTACTTTTAATTTCAATCGTTTAGTTAAATCGCGTAAACTAAAAAACATCATTAAAGTAAACGGACATCAAACAAATAAAAGTTTTGTCATGCAAGCGTTATATTATTTTTAAGAAAATAATAATTAACTTTTTATATTTTATTTTTATTCGTTATGTAAAATGATTACGTTTCGCATTTTGAAACCTTTTTGCATACAAGTAAACCGTTCTACCTATCTATACTCAATCAAATACCCATAATTATACCCAATACCCAAAAATTTATTATTTTCCTACACTTATACATATATGGCCAGATGTACAAGAGAAAAACACAAAGATAATATCTTAAAACTTCTTCTAGAATTATACATGTGCTAAATACTTTCACAAGCAAAGTCCTACTAACTTTCTTACACAATATCAACTTCCTTACACAATGCCATGCCAATTTCTTACAAAACCACCATCTCCCATTCCTAGTCATTCCAAACTCCAAAACTATGGTTTTGCGCAAATGGTTTAGAAGATGTTTCTAGTATAAAAGAGCTCCTATTCCTAGTCTTTCATACACAAATTATCAACTAGCAAAAATACAAAAATCCTCTCCCTTTCTACTCCATAACCCACGGCTCACTTTGAGATCCCAAAATATTTCATAGTTTTTATTTTACAAAGAGTACAAGCAAACAAGTGTGGTTAGGGTTATTATCTAAGGTGTATCAAGTGATTTAAAAAGTAAAATCAAGGGTTTTCCAAGAAGAGAAAATAGGGTTTTCAAGGCTAGGGTTTGTTTTGGAAGCAAGGGTTAAAACACATTAAGTTTGAATTTTATAGGATTAGTGTTTTTATCATATTTATCATTCACTCAAGGTTTATAATCATAACCCATACCTTCATTTCAATTATTTTTATGCATACATATATTTTTGTTATTTTGTTAAATCACCACTAGTTATTTATTTTATAAAGTTATAAAATAAAATCAAGTTATACACAATCAAGTAAATATATGTTCATATAGTAAAATGATGTTACAAATATTGTAGATCCATAACAAACACTTAACTTGACATATTACAAGTATTAGATAAATTATAAAACTAGTTGTAGTTTATTTCTTGTTATAAATAATTTACATTAAATGATGGTTTATTTCTTTATGTTCTTGATATTTACTCATGAAATGAAAGACTAACTGGAGGACTATAATCTAGAGGACTTTAATTATACCTAAGAAGATGTACTGGATAAATTAGAGGACTTGTAATATTTATATCATGTTAGAATTTATAAAATCAAATTTTATGTGTATATATATATATAATTCGAATTTTTATGCAAAGTTTAGACGATTTATTCAAATAGTACATTTCAAGATGATTTTGTGCATATAAGGAACTCGGAAAATGAAGCTATAACGAAGGAGATATGAATTTGGCAAGATTTTAATAATTAAACATATAAAAATAGTTTTATAAAAACACGGTTTGAATAATCTGTTTTGGCACAGATTTTTATAAAATCTATGGACAATTTAATTTGATATATTATCTTGTCACGATTCCAAATATATAAGGAACTTGAAAAATGGATGAAAAACGAAAGAGATATGAATTTTACAAGATTACGGTAACTAAATATATAAAAACTGTTTTTAAATAAATTATTTTCTAAAAACTATTTCTGTACAGAACCTTATATATTATGTAAATATTTTATTATTTTAGATTATCTCGATACGATTTCGTGGATATAAATTACACTAAAAACGGAATTAAAACGAAAGACTTATGATTTATACAAGATATCGATAATAATGTTTATAAAAAGTTATTTTATAAATAAACATTTCCTGTTACTGTTCACTAAAATTTTTATAAATATTATAAATATAATATTTTGATAGACTTTCTCAATACGAAACCGTGGGTATAAAGAACATGTAAAACAGAGTTAAAACAAGAACGATATGATTTAATGAAGATTTTGTGCACTATTTTACTCTTGTGCACTATTTTTCTGACATGAATAGTGTTGGTTCGTTTTTAATAAAAACTTTACAAAACAATGTAGCATTACTTATATAATATTTATACATGTTTTTAACTTTATAAATATTATTTTACAAAATGATTAAACTATTTATATAACATTATATAAATAATAAAAACATTAAATCAAGTATTGTTAACAAATAATCAATTGTTGGACAAAGAAAATATTTTACGGGCACATTTAACTGTGGATTATTACATAACAAAGCCGAAACTAAATATATTTCGATATTTATAATTTAAACAAAAACTATTAGGTGGTGATATAACTCTATAATTTATATTGTTGTATTTATTTCAAATACACTTTACTCATACGACCTATAAATTAATTAGGTTGCATTCGGATTTCACTTGACGAATTGCTTATTTGATTTATATAATCAATTAATTCTCACTAAGGTGAGTTCATAGCCCCATTTTATACAATTACAATGATTTACAACTTTTGGGTGAGAAACATGCATTGTTTTACATTTGGACGCAAGTACACTTTTAAACAAATTACGAGTTTGCTTAAGTAGCGATAACCCACTATGCCAATGAATCATGAATTTTCAATTACCGGAGGTAAGCGCGAGTGTTATAAATAGATCTATTTGGGATTGACATCCCCGTTCGGGTGAGTAGCGCTCACTAGCTTTGGTGTACCGAACTAACGGACGCATACCATGTCAGAACATTTTGGATGTTGTGGGTTGAACATCTACACGGGCGCATTATTGGCATTAATTTGCAGACATACATGTTGTAGCTTCAGTGTCATGAGCTTAGGGAATCATAATTACATTTTGAGATATTGTATGTGTTACACGTTTTACACTATGAATCTTGCGGTCCTACTTTATATACATACATAAACTTGTGAATTCACCAATTTTATGTTGACGTTTTTAACCATGTTTTTTTGCAGGTCAATAAGTGTACAACATGGATACATTTGGGAGCATCATTTTGAAGTCAAAATGCACTAACGATTTACTACATTACATTTTGGGACATTTTGTTATGTATCAAAATCTTTATGTTTTCACATCGATGAACAATTTAAGCTTGGAGTTTTGTAACAAACATTTTAGTTAATCAAATTTATCTGTTAAAACGACTCATATAGAGGTCGTTCTCATATCTTGTGTTGTTGTATTATGAAGTAACACTCCCGGACCCTTATTCCGTTGCGACCCAATTTGGGGGTGTTACAGATAAATCTGAGAATATATCCAAAGTAATTGCCCCGGAGATGTACAAGTTAGATTTAGAACCTATTTCTCCTAAACTATTGAAAATAGGGAAGATGTGACCCCTGCCCCTTTTTGTGTTTTGAAAATTCTAATTTAGTCATTCGACTATTTGACGTTTGTCAGTTTATTTAAAATATTGTACCGTGTTGATGGTGGTTAACTTATGAGATTGAGGCGAATTATTGTTATATGGTGTATAATAATCCCTTTGAAAGGTTATTATTGGGTTATTCATATTTTGGGTGGTTGACCCGTGAAATTTGAGAAAATACCAAAAAATGAGTCTCTACACGTCCGTTAATGCCCAAAACGGGTTTGGGGAGGTCGAATATGAAAATATGTTAAGTAAATACTCTAAGTTATTGGAAAATTATTTTTAAAGTGAATAAAAATTCTAAGTAACTTTGGGGAATAATTTATGGTTGAGTTTTATGAGTTTTTAAGTGATCCCGACACGAAAACGAAGACACCCGGGGGCATAGGATGCCTTGACCGGTTATAGATAAGCATGGGGGACAAGATGGCACATTTTTAGCTCTTGTGTCCCCCTATGGTACATTTATATTTTGTATCTTTCATAACATGCTCATTTTATTTCTTGTTTTCAAAAAGTAAAACACACACTCTTGTGTGTGCTTTCCCTCTTGCGTCTGAAATAACACACACACACACACACACACACACACACACACTTATTATTTTTAAAATTTTGATCAAAAACATGAAGAGTCTTGGAGTTTTGGGTTGATTCTAGTACGTGTGTTAGCATTTAAACAACATTTGGGTTGTTCGGTTCGCGTCGAAATTTATTTTGATGACCATTTTTGTAAGTCTTTTAAATTTAAATTTTACTTGTCCTTTTGGGTTGTTAGTGATGCTTAAAAGTTAGTTGTACAAGTTGATCGTCGTAAAAATTGAAATTTGAAAATAAAACGAATGAAAAAGGGTGTTTGTTTGCGTCGAACTAAAGAAAGGAACTAAGGGGTTTTGTTTGTTTTGATATTGTGGTCGTGATGGTTGAATCACATATATTTGCTAAGTAGCTTATTTTGCATATGATTCTTTGGGCTTATTTTTAAGCTTGAATGAGCTTATTTTGGGCTTATATGCTCACGGTTGGAAATGGAAACACAAGGAAAGTGTTTTTGGTTATTATTCTAGTATGTCGTATTTTTGTAGAGTATTATTATAGCTTATGATGTTAACGAAATACGATACGTAGCTTATTAGCTTTTCTTTAAGCTTAATAATTAGATTTTGGAGCTTATGGGCTCATGGCCCAATAAGCAATCAATAAGCCGTGGTGTAGGATCCCGTTTAACACTTCATAACATGAATCAATCACGGATCAAGAACTAGAAATGAGAAAGAGATGGGAGTTGTTCTAGAGAGAGAAAGAGGATAGAGAATTGAGAGAGAACGAGAGAAAATGGAAAATGAAATAATATAGTCCAATAAGAGTTAACTAGTCGTTTTGGGTTCATGTCCTGATACATCTTGTCAGAACCTGGATGGATAGAATATTTTAACTTGTGGGACTCGTGCATAATCACAGTCCTCAAGTCACCATAACATGGTAACCAACTCCTGCCATTTAAGCATAGAGTTCCATCTGCACGAGGTTCTAACTTTCTGTTCTAAGTTTCTCTAGATCCTTAGAATTTTCAATCAACATACCTCCAACATCTTCATTCATGATGTTCTCTGGTTTCCGTGCATCAGTTTGAGCATTCAAGATTTGCTTAGGAAGATTCAAACCAATAGTCATGACTAAGGCTCGAACTCTTAATGGCTTTATTCGCTCTTTCCTGCTCAAAGCATCAGCAACAACATTTACCTTTCCTGGGTGATAACGAATCTCACAATCGTAATCACTGAGCAACTCTAACCAACGACGTTGCCTCATGTTCAACTCATTCTGATTAAGAATGTGTTTTAAACTCTTATGATCAGTGAACACCGTACACTTGGTTCCATACAGATAGTGTCTCCAAATCTTGAGAGCGAACACTACTGCTCCAAGTTCCAAATCATGAGTCGTATAGTTCTTCTTATGGATTTTTAATTGGCGTGATACATAAGCAGTCACCTTATCTCTTTGCATCAACACAGCGCCAAAACCTTTGATTGAAGCATCACAGTATGCGATAAAATCTTCGCTTCCTTCAGGTAAAGCCAGAATTGGTGCACTACATAACTTCTGCTTCAATAGTTGAAACGCTGCTTCTTGTTTGTTGCCCCAAATGAACATGACCTTCTTCTGAGTAAGCTTGGTCATTGGCTTGGCGATTTTCAAAAATCCTTCGATGAATCTTCGGTAGTACCCAGCAAGATATAAAAATTGATGAATCTCCGTTGGTGACTTAGGAGATGCCTAATCTTTAATGGATTCGATCTTGGCGGGGACCACGTGAATACCATGGTTGTCAATCACGTGACCGAGGAACTGTACTTTCGGAATCCAAAATTCACACTTGGAAAATTTGGCATACAACTCCTCTTTCTTAAGCAACTCTAAGTTTAACTTAAGGTGCTCTTAGTGTTCTTTCTTGTTCTTCGAATATATCAGAATATCATCAATAAAGACAATCACGTATTTATCCAGATATGGTTTGCACACCCGATTCATAAGGTCCATGAATACGGCTGGTCCGTTTGTCAAACCAAATGGCATAACTTGAAATTCATAATGGCCGTAACGAGTTCTGAAAGCGGTCTTCGAAATGTCTTCTTCTCGAACCCTCAGTTGGTGATAACCCGACCTTAGGTCGATCTTCGAGTAGACACTCGACCCTTGAAGCTGATCAAATAAATCATCAATTCTTAGGAGTGGATAACGGTTCTTTACCGTCAGTTTATTCAATTCCTGGTAATCAATGCACATCCAGAATGATCCATCCTTCTTCTTGACAAACAAGACTGGAGCTCCCCAGGGTGAGGAACTGGGTCTTATAAAGCCTTTGTCAGATAGTTCTTTTAGTTGCTCCGACAACTCTTTCATTTCAGAAGGTGCCAATCGATAAGGCGCCCGAGCTACGGGTGCAGCACCAGGTATCAAATCAATTTGGAATTCCACTTGTCGAGTCGGAGGAAGACCCGGCAAGTCCTCAGGAAAGACTTCAAGAAAATCTCGAACTATTGGTACATCCTCAAGTCACTTCTTCTCTGACTTGTCTTCAACCTCATTTGTAGTGACATGTGCCAAAAAGACTAGACATCCTTTTAGCATGTATTCTTGTGTTTTGGAGTACGAGATAATGTGTAGACGAGCCTCGTATCCCTGGTTGCTTTCGTCACCGTGAACAATTAATGTTTCATTTCCCTAGGGGATACGAACGATCTTCTCGGCACACACAATGATTGCTTGGTACTTTGCCAACCAATCCATACCAATTATAGCATCGAAACTACCGAGTTCTACGGGCATTAAATTTATGTTGAATGGGTGGTTCAGGAGATTTAATGTGCAACCCCTAAGGATAGTGTTTAACCCAATTATCCTCCCGTCAGCTAGTTCGACATCATAATAGTGATCTAAGGTAGATGGCGTGATATCCATTTGGGAACTAAATGCAGTAGACACAAAACTCCTATCGGCACCAGTATCAAATAATATAGAAGCATAACGGTTGTTGAGAAGGAACGTACCCGTCATGATATTGGAATCTGGGTTTGTCCCTGCATGTCCCACCACATAATCTTTGGCTGGAGCCCTGTCATTACCAACTTGATTTCCACGATTTTTGTTGTTCTTCAACTTTGGGCATTCCCTCTTGAAGTGTCCTTGAACTCTACACTCGAAGCAAGTAGGTTTCTGGCCTGACCCAGTACCCCTCTGATTGTTAGCATTGTTGGCATTTCCTGCACTCCTACAGTCACGAGCAAAATGGCCAACTTTGTTGCATTTGTGGCATTTTGGAGCACACGGACCGTCGTGGTGATAGTTGCATTTAGCGCATAGGGGTTTAGATCCCCCGTATGGCTTCTTTTCACCAGTCCCTGCAGTATAGGCCCTGCCAGTGTTCTGTCTCTTGTTCTGTTGTTGTTGGTTTTGATTGTTTCGGGAAGTGTTTTCAAACTTCCTTTTGTTCTCAGCCTGTCTTTCAGCAATGGTGATGACTTTCTTATCCATTAGTTCAGTGGCCATTTCAACAGCCTCTTGCATGGTTTTCGACTTTGATGCTACAATATTTCAATGGATCATTTCGGGCAATCCGCCGACGTACCTTTTAATCTTGTCTGACTCATCCGGAAACATCCTAACACACAGCAGTGCTAGTTCCTAGAAACGTTGGTTGTACCCAATCACATCAGTACCATTCACTTTCAAATTCCACAATTCAGCCTTGAGCTTTTTCATCTCGTTCCTTGGACAGTACTTGTCAGTCATTTTCTTTCTCAAATCGGCCCATGTCATTGCATATGCAACATTATGACTGACAGTCAAAACATGGGAATTCCACCATGTTAAAGCACCTGCTAGAAGAGTACAAGTGGAAAACTTAATCTGATTTTCCACAAAGCAGTTGCTTAAGCGGAAAACAGTCTCCATCCTTTCAAACCATTGAGTTAATTCAACAACTCCCTCGGTGCCTTTGAAATATAGAGGTTTACACTTTATAAAGTCTTGGTAAGTGCATTCTCAAACAACGCGTTAAGTCCTTCTGCCACCCGTTCCCGAAGTGTGGTTATCATCGCCATTCTTGTTTGCATCACGTGCTGCCAAAGCGGTAGTGACACCTTGGTCAATCATTGCCTGAAGTTGGGCATTAGTGACCGATATGGTGGTGGTTGTTTGTGGGGCTGGGGTTGTTGTGACCGGTGTTGACCTTGTGGTTCGTTTTGGTGCCATTTTCTTCAATCATAAGAAAATACAATACCCGTTAGATTTCATTAAATCATAACCATGACATCACACAGTAAAATATACAACTGAATTGTAATCAACAATGATATAACCAAATCGACATTCATTCATAAACAAATTCGATTACAGACGTGACATAATACAACCATTCCATATATAAATTAGAAAACATACATGAATGGTTCAGATACAAAATGATCATAATGATTAGGTTACAAAATAAACATAACAACTCAAAGCCTTACTAGCCGGGATTAAACCCGTAATACTTAGTAGGCTATATACAAAATGACTAGCCATAACATGATCTAATCTATGAACTGCTACCAGCCTCCTCTGGCAGCTCTGGCTGTGCAGGACCTCCAACGGGTCCCTGCTACTAGCCTCCTTTGGCAGCATGCAACTCTTTAATCTCTGACATCTGTCCTAGTATGGTAGTGCACAGTGACATAACCTCTCCGCGGGCAAGATCACTCACATCCATCGATCTCCCCCAAGCCTTCGGGACAATCTAGCCTCTGCTCCTATCTGATGTCTTTATATGCATGTGCTCGTCTGTCTCTAAACAACATATTGAGCTGACCAGCCAATAGCTGTCTCTGACTCTGCTCATCGTCTAACCTCGTATAAATCTCATATGTGTCTTGCCTAACCCTAGTCTCAAATGCTATCATATGTCGACCCAACTTTGTGTCAGTACTAACTGGTGCCCCCTGCAGGGTCTCAACTATCTCATCCCACGAGTCGGTGATCCCATATCCAATCTCTCTCTGATCATCCATGATCTCCTATCTATAGAAGCTACAAAGCCCATATCTGCTCTATAGACCTCCAACCGGATCTAGCAGCAGTACGCAAGATGAGCTCCTTCTCAACCCTCGTATCCAGGACCAAGAGCGATACCTAAAACCTCATACGAGTGTGGTAGAGTAACCTCGGGTCTATCCTCCACTACAATATCTAGCAGAGGTTAGTTAGCAATGGTGGTGATGAAGTTGAACGATAAGGGCAAGGTGGTGGTAACCAAAAGATGATGCATCGGGTCTGGGTGGGGATAAGTATGAAGGGTGGTGGGAAATGGTAGAAATGGAAGTAAATGCGGACTCAGCTCTTATCCGGTATCAATATCAACTCGATAACCCAATTAACAAATGGGGCTAGAGTGGTCTGGTGATAACACAGGTGAGGGTGGTGATAGTGGTAGTGATGGAGAAGGTATCTAGGGAAGTGGTAAAGACCATGAGGAGAGTGGTGATGATGGTGGAGTAGATATAGCGAGAAGTCTGGCAACCTCTATGTAACATTTCTCATTTTGGCATCATTGTACGACTCTATTAATGATCACCATTTATTTTAGTCCGATACGGGTTTACTTTTAATTTTACTGTTAAGCTAAATCGCGTAGACTAGAAATAAACATTTAAGGTTCGCTGGAACTCTAGGCGGGGCCCTGAGTTCACCTGGGAACGTGAAGATTCGTTCAAACAAAAATACCCACAACTCTTCACAAACCGGGCTTCGTCATCCACTACAAGGTCTTAAGCTTTGAGGACAAAGCTCTTTTAACGGGTGGAGACTGTAACATTTCTCAATTTCAGGTCATTTTACGACTCCTATTATTAGTCACTGTTCATTTTAGTCCGATACGCGTTTACTTTTAATTTTGCTTTTGAGATAAATCGCGTAGACTAGAAATAACCATCTAATGTAAACGGTCATCAAATAAATTAAGGTTTACATCAACCAAGTAAGAAATAATTATTAAGAAGATAATTATGTACTTTGCGTATTTTATTTTTATTGGCCACGTAAAAGGGTTACGTGTCGCAATAAAATACATTTGGACGCACCCCGGAAATACCTAGACTTACCTAGACTCAAACCAACACCCACTTTTATAACCTTAACACAAAACTTAATCAATTGTTGTGTAAAATGCCACTAGGGGCCGGTTACACACACACATACATCTAGGAAATCCTTAAAATCTCCTAATGATCCCTACAAGTACATGTACATCCTAATTCCCATTAATGCATGTCCTAATTGTCTCCACTAAACATTTACACAATGGACAAAGACCAAATGGCCTTCCTTTTACCCTTGTGGATTCGGCAACATGCATGCATATAGGAAGATCCTTAAGATTTCCTAATCTCACAAAATCTTGTACATCACTAGGCTAATTAAAACATGTACTAGAATGGTTTAACAAAACAATGTGCAATTAACTAGAAAATTTCAAAACCACTATAACTAGAGCCGGTTTGGTTTGTGTGAGAGACTAGGGGAGTAACTAGCAATCTTGCCTATAAATACACACTCATATCTCACCATTTGACACTCTTGAAAACTCACACACTTCTTAAAACTCTCTCAAGCGACTAAACAAATATTGTTTCCTTGTTCGGGTTATTAAACGCAAGCAAACACGCCTCACTTTGTTTCATTCGAACCAATATACACTAGAGTCATCATACAAGTCTATAGAAGGAAAACACGAGCAAAAGGGGTGCGGGTTTATAAGCTTTGGAAACCATATTCATACATGTTTGGGTGTATAAGAGTCGGGTTGCTTCATCATCCATAAACCAAGTCACAAGGACACTTTGTAAGTCTCTCACGACACTTTGCAAATTCATGGTTAAATTGTCGCTTGATTTCTAGACTTGTGTCGCGACCCATATAGGGTTCACGCACCTATATATGTATATGTTATACTCGTGTGGTGCAAAGACCTAATTAAAACGCATTTACCAAGATGGATTATGTCAATCTAGGGCTTAAGTGCCCTATTTATATGAAAAACTTAGACTTAGACGTAAACAATATACATTATACACAAAATGGTAAGCATAATACTACTAGGACTAATATTACACTACCAGCAGGAACTGTTTACACTACCAGCAGGAACTGTTTACACTACCAGCAGGAACTGTTTACTCTACCAGTAGGAACTACATACCTACTAGTAGTAACTCTCTATTACAAAAATTCCTAACAGTTTCGACTTAAAATATACGTAAGCATGAAACATGCATGGTTCGACCCATACATGGTTCACGCACTCACATTTAACGTACAATATAGACTTATGTGGTGCTATTGTCATTAAAATACGGATGTCTAACAAGTTAAAGCTTAGGCCTCACGTTCCTTTATAAACCAACCGAACCCTTAATAGGCCTTCAAACCCAGTAACGGGCCCAACGTAAACGAATAAGCTCACAATAAGCTTGGACAGCTTATTGGTGGTCTTATGAGTACTCAATGAGCTTATTAAACCTTAATGTAATTAATGGACTCAAAAGGAAATAGCCTAAAAGCCTAGGAGGACTATCGGGTCTCGTTTAGGCCCAATAGGCCCAACAGTAGGCTTATTAGCCTATCGAATAAGCTGAATAAGCAAACTGACCTTCTATGTGCTTAACGGACTAAAACAAGGTTATTGGACCCCAAATAGGCTCGAAATAAGCCATAATAAGCTCCCCGAGTTTATTATGAGCTTAACAGACTAAATTGAGCTTATTAAAGGCTTTTAACTTCGTTAAACCGCAAACGGACTAAAAGTGTGAACTTTGGAACTTAAGGGGGTTGAAACTGTTAACTCACTTTTTTGAGATTCGGAAAACTATAAGGAGTATTGAAACATATACGGACCAAACATGTAACTTTGTAAAGTCAGAGGACTAAAAGTGCATAAACGTAAACTTAAGGGTCTAAAGTAAAAAATACTCCATTTTCATAAACTAGAGGGGCCGTTTTGTAATTATAGAAAAACCTAAGGGTATTTTATAAACAAAAATGATTTCATAAACACTTAACGAATTGGACGCACTATCTTCGGATATTATTCATGTTAACCTACGATTTAATGACAAAATAACTACCAGGAGTAACTAATATGCTACCAGTAGTAATGACTATAACTACCAGGAGTAACGATGAATACATTATTTCTAACACCTATGCACCATCACACAAGTGATAGCGGTACACTTAAACTAGCAAATTTATTGTAGTTTATACCTTGAGTCTTTAGCCTAAATTTGTAGACTAAGACTGGCCGTATTTACTTAGGTATCTGACGGTCTGATTCATACTTGGATATCTATTATCAATTTCCAGAGAACTATTTACTGAGGTGAGTTCATAGCCCTATGTTTTAATGTCATTTAAATGATTTACATCTTTGGGGTGAGAACATGCTTTGTTTTACAAATTGGACGCAAGTGTACATTTTTTACAACGATCACGTGTTTGCCTAAGTAGCGATAACCCATTGAGCCCTTTATCATGAACTGTTAGTTGCATAGTTGTAGTTGGGAACTGCATTGTGTGAGCGCGAATGTTATTGATAGATCTATTTGGGATTGACGATCCCCATTCGGGTGATTAGCTATCACTGGGAACGAACGTATACCATGTCGGATTCGGGATGTTTCGGGTTAGAACATCATTCACGGGCATTCATTGGCAATATTTTGCATTCATACATGTCGAGCCTCAGTGTCATGAGCTTAGGAAAACGTGACCACTTTTTATGATGTTTGCATGTGTTGCTAAATCATACACTTGGAAATCTTGCGGTCCTACTATTGATTTACATAAACCTATGAATTCACCAACTTTATGTTGACGTTTTAAGCATGTTTTTCAGGTCAATAAGGCACGAGGTGCGATGATACATTGGAAGTCAATAATTGAAGAGTCAACACTTAAGATTTGGGGTCTTATTACATTTTGGGAAATTGTTATAAACCGGAATCTTTATTTATATTGTTGAACAAATTTGAAGCCATGGGCTTATGTAACAAACAAGTATTTTGTTAATCCAATGTATCTTTTTCAAACGACACATTTAGTAGTCGTTCTCAAAACCTTGTGCTATTGATCCATAAATATAACGCCCTCGGATATTCAAACATTCCGCTGCGTTCTCAGATTTGAGGGTGTTACAATTCGGGTTATACTTTTAGTCTCTTAGGGTTAAAGATTCAAGCTTTTCATCACCATCTTTTCCACACAAGTAAGTGGTATCGTTTTCTTTGTTTAGGCGAACTCGTTCTAGTATTCGACTACTCATCATGATCTATTCTTCTTAAAAACTATATCATCCATGTTTGAGGTCACTTTTTATAACAATAACAATAAGATAAACAAGGTTGTACAACTCATTTTCAAGTTTGGAACTTTTATTTATAATCTTGCATTTTCTTGTACTTTTGAGTCCGTGGCGAAACGTTGAGTGTTAAAAGTGGCATTTGGTGAATGAAATGATGGGATTAGGTTAGTATTTTGTATGGTTTTGTTGTTGGATTAGGTAGTTGACATAGTTAGGTTAGTTTTGCGAATTTGAGAAGTTGTGGTGAAGTTTTGGATTGATTTTGGGTAAAATACCTTGCTGCCTAGATTTGTTTCGTAGGTTCTGGGCACCTCAAAAACATTTTGGTCACTTAAACTCTAAGAATATGATAGTAGATGTCATTACGCAAATTTTGATATAAAGAACACAAAAATCAGACTTAAAATGAGCAAGTTATGGTCAAATGAAGTTGGATACATTTTTTGGCAAAAACAGTTTCTGGTACATTCTGAGCAGATTCATAAATGCGTATTTTGACCCCTTTCGGGTCCGAACCGGTTAAAGTGTATAAAAGAAAACTTGCTCGAAATAATTTTTCAGTAATTATGCGAATTTTCTAGAGGCTTGAAAGTCTAAAATGAAGGAGTTATACCATGGTAAAATCAAATCATTTTTGAGACACTATAATTGAATTTGGGTGCTTATTGGAATAACAAAATGGCTTTTCGGGTGTTTTTGAGTCCGTTTGAGTTTTAAAAACCTTAGCGAACGATAATGTATTGTTTACATATATGTAGGGCGTGTTAGAAACTTTCTAAAAACTATATTTCGAAAAGGTTAGAGATTACTAAAAATAGTAAGTTTTTATTAAGCGAAATATATATAATAGCGAGATAAAAATGGAAGTTAGATATTTAAGTTTCCCCTTAGTGCATTTAGATGTAAAATGGACTTAACGAATTTTTAAGAGACGTTAACGTCCGGGACTTCTAAACTTGCCAAAATTAGAAACTTTTCGAAAATAGTATTCTTCATATAAACGCCATAACTTAACTAATAAAATCTTATAACCTCGTTAAGACACGTTTTTATTAATTAAACTAAGACACAAACACAAGTGGATGATATATAATCCTATAAAGGTTTTAGTCGACGTTTTGATATATTTTATTCTTGCTTCTAAAGTGCGTCATTTACTTAGGTCGTGGTTAGGATTGCTTGGCTACTCTCTTCTTTCCTTAATTGCTTTTGTTGATTACTTTCGCTCACCATTTGCTTAAAGTGAGTTCGTAGCCCCACGTTTTACTACTTTACAATTACTTTACAACTTTGAGGTGAGACAATTGCTTGCCATTAAATTTGGACACAAGTGCTTTACTTTACTCTTACATGTTTACGTGTTGCCTAATTTACCGTTAAACCACTTATGCCTGTTATCATGAACCGTTAATTACGTGTTGTAAGCGCGGGTGTTATAAATAGATCTATTGGGACTGATAGGCCCTGTCTGGGTTTGGTAATTCTCACTTGACCGACTGACTGGTTAAAACGAAAGAATATCATGTCAGACTTGTAGGTGGTCTTTGGTTGGACACCATTAGGGCAAGCCTTGCTAGCATCAAGTATGCTACATACTTTATTTAGCTTTGGTGTTATGAGCTTAGAGCAATGTAAATACTGTTTGTGATATTGTATGTGTTACGATAGCCACACGTCTACAAATCTTGTGGTCCATACTTACATTATACTTAAACCGACGAATTCACCAACTTTATGTTGACGTTTTAAGCATGCGTTCTCAGGTGCTTAGCTTTGGATTCCCTTGATGTGCTACGTGGAGTCTACTTACATTATGGCTGCATTTTTCAAGAAACATCTTTTTGTCATTTAATTTACCGTTGTTATTTGAAAACATCTGTTAAGCTTCCGCATTTGACAATTTAAATTATGGAGTATTGTAAAACTTATTTATTTAAATTTATGGAACGGTGAATCATTTTCAAAACGTCCATTTAGTGGTCGTTCCCTTGCCTTGTCTTTGAGATATGTATGAAGTCACACCCTCGGATTCCTATTTCCGTTGCGACCCATTTTTGGGTGTGATAACAAGATAGTAGAGTCTAAGTTTAACTTGGCTCTGTTATTGCTAATAGCATAAATAGAACTATTATTTGAATTAGAACAATGTAAATCAATTTCATAAATACCATCACGAGGAATAGCATGAAAATAAACTAAATTATCTTTAGAAACTAAAATTCCACCATTCTCAAAACAATTAACAAATCCATTGTCATTTAAACGAGAAAATAAAATTACACCTTAGTAATAGAAGGTGCATAGTGAAAATTCTCTAAAACAATAACTAAACCATTAGGAAGACATAAATTAAAACTTCCAATTGCTTCAACAACTGCACGATGACCATTGCCCACGTACAGATTCAAAATGTCACACCCTGTCAGCGGCGGAAACACAGGAATGCGACATAATGATTCACATTGCACAAGATACAAGATCATACCATACATTGTCTACAAAAGTTTATATACAAAAGTTTACAATTTCGCAATCTTGGAAAAAGTCAAACATTTGTCTTTCAATAAACTCCCATAAGCACTCATCTTTGATTCCTAATACTTCACATTTACCTTTGTTAATAACACACCTGAAAATGATACTCGAAAACATCAATAATAATGTTGGTGAGCTCGTAGGTTTGAATTAAAACCCAGTCGATGTGCCAATATTTTCAACAATGGACAATTGTGCAATATGACACCGAAGCTTATTAAGCTTAAAACCGAACAAGCCGAAGCCTTAATAAGCTCGAAATCAAATAAGCTATAAGCAAATAAGCCGAAAATAACAAAAATAAGCCAAAATTAAATAAGCCACACCCATATGGGCTGAATGGTTATTGGGCCGAGCCCAATAACTCATTCCCACTTCTCGGTTGGGCCAAAATCAAACAAACATAGCCCAGAAGCCAAATAAGCTCTTATTAAGTTTATTTTTAAGCAAAGTATCAAAAATAAACCTTAATAGCCTTTGTCTCGAAAGTACATTTACCATCACAACCATAATTTAAAAGTGTTCAACCCTTTCCCCTTTTTCTTTTGTATCTGACGCAACAAACACCCCCTATTTCAATCGTTTAGTTTTACGGTTTTAATTATTACGACGATCACTTGTTACAAAACTAACATTTTAGCACAATTTAATATCTAAAAGTACAAACTATTTTTAGTTTTTAGAAAACTTACCAAGAGGGTTTTGAAATGCGAGAAGAATGCAAAACTGACTACCCAAACATAGTTTTATATAACCCAAGACTACCAAATATCAACCCGATAGTGTTCCTTAACCCCATGTTCTTGATAAATCTCCAAAAATTATGTTTCTTGACCCTTGTGGCTTGCGTCCGATTTTGAGAGAGAAAGAGAGAAAATATTTTTGTTGTTTGATTTTGAAATGATGTATGAGATGCATGTTTAAGGTTAAAACAAAACATTATGTACCATGCAAGGACCTTACTAGCTAAAAATGTGCCTTGGTGTTCCCTTTTTGTCCCATATCCGGCCAAGCATCCAAGGATGCTTGGGATTTCTTCTTTTCATATCGGGTTCACTTAAAACTCAAAAACTTTGACTTTAAAATATTTCCTGAAGTTTCGTAGTGTTTCTAATGATCTTAAAAACATTTTTCCAATAACCTAGATTATTTACACAACATATTTCCAACTTAAACTTCCCGAAATTCATTTTGGACATTTATCGGACGTGTCAGGACCAAAATACGAGGTTACTTCAAATCAAACTGAAACCTTTCTTCCAAATTCTAAAAGTTTCTCGACTCCAAAAATACATCTTGTCACTATAGACTCCATTTACAAATTTCACTTTTATGACCGTTACGCACTTAATTCAAATTTCACGAAAACACCCGTTTTTTGATAACTTTTAACTCACACCCTCACGATTTACGTATTTAGACCACGTTATTTTAAAATATGAATTTACTTAACCAATAAATTCATTAAACGCTCTTCCAAAGCTACTTAAACCCATTCTCAAATTAACTGTTGTTTCGGTACGCGTTGCGTGACGATTCTTGTAGAACACGGGAAAAATTCCCGAAACGCATTAAAATGACAACGTAAACACTCTTATACGGAAAGATGAATCAAAAGTGATTCAATTACGAAACTCAAGACTCTCTCAACACCCGGTTAAACGTAACCGTTTTACGCAAAATAAGTCAACCGAAGTTAACTTTTCAGCTTTCTCTAAGAAAACTGACAAAATCGAAAGACTCCGATATAAAATCATAATATTTTAAATACTTAGACCTAGAAAAGTTACCGGTTATCACACAAAACTCATGGATTTAGGTTATTGTTTCCCTTAAGTCCCTAAGTAGTATTACAGATGTGAGTACCACAACCCGTGTCATAAACCTAAGATTTATTAGGAAAAGAATAGAGTTCTATTGTGAAGATACCTGAAGTACTAGTACCGCTAGCTTCTTCTTCTTCTTCATCAGCTTGTTAATGTAAAAACAGATTAATTCCTCCTCCAATGACTCACCTCACCACATTGGTGGTAGATCACGTCATTTGCATAGTTATCTTTCTTTGGTGGAAGGGGATTTTTAGTTTGGGAGCATAAGCAAGCTTAGACTTAACCTTACCTTGATTCTTACCCTTAGCAACATTTAGCGGTTTCTTGTTTTTGTTGTTTTTCTGGATCCTTCCTGCTTTGATTACTAATACAACAGGCGTATCATCTTTCTTAGGAAGCGATTGTTCATGTAACTTGAGCATGACATGCAACTCATTCATAGTCTTCCCCGGCCATGCATATCGTAATTCTAGACGAATCCATCATACTCGTTAGACAAAGAGGTTAGAATTAAGCTCATTGCAAGGCCTAATGATACAGGGTGACCAATTCGTTCCAAGTTATCTATGTAGCTCTTCATCTTTAGAACATACGAGATAATAGATTGACCCTCTTCTTGTTTGCACACGTGAAAAGGTCTCACAGTTTGAAGGAGTTCCTGTTTTACTTGTTGTGAAAACATAGTTTTCAATTCCTAAAGCATGTCATAAGCAGCAAAGTGTTCCCAATTCTTTTTGAGTTCTAGCGTCATGCTGACTAGAAAGAGGCAAGAAATCTCCTTAGATGCCTTAACCCAATTAGTATGGGCAGTAAGAACATCTAGAGGAATCTTTTGTTGTTCCAAGTGGCAATTAGCCGTGCCCATGTTTCAAACAAGGGATTATTCGTTCTACTCTGTGTAATGACAGTTACCTCCCAATCCGTTCTTGTTTTTGTTTCTTATCCCAGCTAGGAATTTTTCTTTTAGAATGTCACCTATAATTCCCTCGAGTTCTGTCGTTTTTCTTTCCACTAGGAATTACTTTCCCTTTCAGCAAAGTTCTTCTACTTGATTTCTCTGTGAGACTTATCTTCTCATGCTTTCTCCCATGTTGTTAGTATCTCAAGGGCCCTCAGCAAACCCAGGTACTATCTTAATATCCTTTTTTCAGGTTTGGGCCATATCTGTATTAGCTAGGTTGCTGATCCCCCAGGTTCCAAGCTTTTAGTCTGTGTCTATTAGCTAGTATGGATAATCGCCTAAATCTTGTTTGCTTAGATGTTGACGAAGGCTCTTTTCTCGGTAAACACCACAATTGAGCTAACATTCTTCCCACCTACGCACTAGAGCCTCATCTTTTACTCACTTCGGCTACATGTTTTTCTTCTTCCTACTTAGTAGCTCCCCCAGTCCCACCTTCCTCTCTTTCCACTTCTATCCATACAGTGCGAATTAACTACAGGACAGCCAAACAAAGTATGAGTAGGAATAAAAGCAACGGGTATGGGATGCTCCAAACAAGTTAACTTATCTTCTTCTGTAAGGACAATCCTCATATTACGGTACCAATTGATAAATTAGGACCAGAAATTTCTTTTTCTCAAAGAAAGACCTAAAAACCGAATTGTTTACAGCTTGACCAGCCATCTATAATGAAAATAAAGTTCAAAAATTTTGTATTTTTGATAATTATTTCGTTAAGAAGTTAACTACCAAATTAATTACTAAAATACTAAGACCCTACTTGAACTCCCACTCGTTACAAAAGGTCTAACCAACTAGTAATGAATTGGGTAAGAGGTAAGCAGCATGCGATAATTGCATCAAAAGTGTAATTCTTAGATTTATGAGACTCATGGCATTTGAGAAACAATTAAAATTTTTATGTCATATTTTGTCTCATCTTATACCTCGGGACGAAAACCATACTCGATTAAGTCATCCAATGCAAGAACGTGTGAAAATTAACATAGGTGTGACCTATAGAGAAGAAAATATTTCACTAGCGGTCGGATCTCAGGAGAGTGTATGAATTGCAAGTGTTCTGGATAGGCGACACAGACTTAAATTAAGAATAGGATATTTCACAAATTTGTATAAGGAACACTGTATCTAAAAAGTGTACAAAGAAGTATGCATACATCTTTGTGACACAAGTTAAGAAACCAATTTTGTTAACCTTTTTAGGTGCACTTTTATCACGAAAAAAAGAAAAGAATGACCAAACCTTATTTTGTACTCTGCATGTGTCAAAAGACACATATTCTTCCAATAATTACGACATACATCAAAACAAGTAGTGACACGGAAGAAAATTAAAGGTCAATCTAACCCTAGACCTTTTGCTAAATCCATATATTTGAAAAAACTCGCGAGAGCAAATTACGGTATAAAACCTACCCTAAGCGTTCTGCCTTGCAAGTCATAATGTAGTAGCAAATTTTGTCATTGATAATAGCATAAAAACTTTAAATCTATAATTAAAGTTTATTAAATCAATTAATTTGAGCAAGTTCGTTGCGAGGGAAAATTAAAGTGTAAACCTAATCCGACTTTATGACACATAAACTCGCAAGAATATTGCTTTAATTGAATCGTATTTTGAAAGTTTAGCGTCCGTTTAATATAAAAAAAAACTCCTTTTGCATAAAACACGTCAAAAGGAATAATATATGTATATAACAGACAGAATTAAACCAATAATTCGAGGAAGTTAAAGCGGGAACATTACATTATATTTCCATACCATCAATAACTTGCCAAAATGATTGATTTAATTAAAACAAGTTTCGATATTCATATAGCCCGTTTTAATATTTCAAAATCTTTTACATATATATAAAATTTTTACAAGGAAAACATATAAGCACATAAAACAGACAGAAGATGGGGTAGAAAGTGAAGACAGACTCTTATATTGTGATAAATTAAATAAAGCAATAAAACACATAAAGATCTGAGTTCTTAATCTTCATTACAAAGAAGAAGTCTTCCTCAATTGGAGAATCAAAAGGCTCCCACTTGATGTCGGAACGAGCCTGAATCAAGTGGACCACATACATCAAAATTAATTGATTGTGCAAGCCTTGATACCGGATAACATGTATAAGTCTGTGTTGCACAATTAACAGATTATTATAGATCTAGCCCTTTTAACTTATTAACCGGTTAATATAAATCAAGATCAAGTTTTTAATTAATTTTGAATGACAATAATTCATGTTATTGTCTTGATTTTCAAAATAAATCAGTTAATTAAACGAAGCGGATGGTTTAACCCATAACATCAAATGAATGACTCGTGATGCAACTGTTGGGATTTATTAATCTAGTAACTATTTACTACGAGTACGTAACAGATAGAACTAGTTTTATGTGTATAGATTAACAATTAAATTAACACGTAATTTAGTAGCCTTTAATCAGTCGAGTTATTAAAATGATTGTTGCCTCTTGATCTTGATTCTTGAAACCTTTAGTGATTAAATTATCACCTTTATGGAATGTTCACACTACACGTCAACGTAATACGTTAGGATGCTAGTGCTTGCTTCACGATTAATAAGGAAAACTAGTTGCTTGCTCTTGGTTGCTTGAAGTCGATAGAAACCCTAAAGGGGATGCGTTTGATCCGACTTGAGGAAGGAAAACCGAAACTAGAAACCCTATTAGGGTTTTAGTTTGAACTGATTGAGAGAGAGAGAGAGGAGAATCAAAGCTCTTAGGGTTTCGGTTAGGGTTGTTTGTGGTGGATCGACCCAAACAATGAAGGGGTAGGGGTGTTTATATAACACCCAAACTTATCCACCAAGTTTTAGCTAGTCACCTCCTCAAGTTTCCAAAACCGACAAACACCCCCCATTCTAGTCCCTTTTAACCGACGGTTCAAAGAGAGGGAGTCCAAAGAGATTGCTTTTCGTACATCTATGTCCCTCACCTGTATTTAACGTATATATTAAGTTAGTTAAAGCGTCTAACGGAAAACTAGCGATCGTTAATGGTTTATTAATGCTGCACCAATTTTGTGATCTATCACCGTCCTCAGAGTATTCTAAAAACGGGAGTCAAACCACCCCCCCAAATCAATCCCTTTTAAACACGTGAGGGCCGGGTTCACAGAGAGGGAGGAGCGGCGGAAGAAGAATGTATGGGCGGATCGTTTCGTAAATCTATGTCCCTCCACCTTTTTTAACGTATATAGTAAGTTTGTTAAAACGCTAACGGAAAACTACGATCGTTTAAATCATTTCGTGAACTAATATAATATATATATATAATATATATATATAAAAAAATAATAATAAATAATAGATAAAAATATATATATATACTATATATAAAAAATATAATAAAAATTACATAATAAACGTATCCTTTGTGTATACATGTGTGCTCCCGCTAGGCTCACGTATTTCTTAGCCGTATAAATAATTACTACGTATTCCAAAATTTTCAACCGGAATTAATGGTATTTGATGGAGTTTATGAGACGTGGAACATGAAGATAGAGTAAATGATTAAATTACCTTTAAAAATTAAGCATTATGAGTACATTTGAGCACTTCACAAGACGTAATGAGTCAAAATCTTTTACATAGTAAAGGAAAACATCAAGTAGGATATTCGTATTTCAAAAAAATCAAATCATACAAAATTTAGTAATATTTTTTTAATTAGAATCTCTTTTTAAGGTTTTTTAAATTATTTTTAATTAGAAAAGTCAAAATATTTCCAAAATTGGCAAAAAAAAATCACCCTACGTTTTTATATAATGAAAAAAGAGAATTAAACATAAAAGTATAAGTGTTAAAAACATAAAAAAAAAAAAACTTAGAAAAGATGGGAGTAATTTACAAAGATTAAGGTCTTATGGAATTAAAAAAAATTATTATCAAAACTAAGAAAGACAAAGACGTGATAATAACTATGTACGATATAAACCTATGCAATTTAAATCAAACATCACAAACAAATTATTAATAAGTAATCAAAATTTTATGTTAAAACCCCGTGCGTGTTATAACTAGTTTGTAAAGAAAGTATAATGAGTTTATTTGGATAATACGATAGAGTATTTATGGTGTTTACTCATGAATATAAAAAACTTAAAACATAACTAAAATAATCTATCAAAATATGAATATATTAGAGAATAATGTTTTAACCTATGTTTAATTATTTAAGATATTTAATTTTTTAATTATTAATTTATTTAGATTAACATTTAAACAAAATAATCTATAAATTAAGAACATGCATATCTTTTGTTATTATACATAAAAACGTTTATGGTTGTGTTTTCCCTCACAACATGTACAGTAACTCGTAACATAAAAACGTTTATGGTTGTGTTTTCCCTCACAACATGTACAGTAACTCGTAAATAATAATTTAATAATCGGGTGAACAGTAACTTTATAACTAAAATATTCCCATCTACAGTGTTGTGAGTTAATATCATACGGTACACGTGTTCTTATCCCCTAAATACCACCGTCTCATCACCATCTCTCACACACAGTTCTTCCTCACTCCGTCTCTCTCTAAAAATACGTCTACAACCTTCTCTCTCAATCATCACAAGCATCAGGCAATCAAGAGTTGTGGTCTAAAAACTTGGATTTGCAATTATTTAAGGTTTAATTGACACGTCAGTGGTTTGTCTTTTCATAGATTATAAATTTTTTTGGTTTGGTTTCCGGAATAATATGTGGGGTTTTAGGAAATTTGCTTATCATTGTAATTCTTGATGGATATTTGTTCTTTATAGAAAATAGGAATTTCGGATTGGATCTGAGGTAAGTATTTGAAAATTTGATCTGGGTTTATTTTACAAATGGAGCAATATAAGCTGTGCTCATGGAATGTGTTTAGATAAGTTTTGTAAGTAAAAGTCGATAATTCAGTTAGGTTGTGGCTGTACTTTGGGTTCATATTTGGGTTTTTATTATAGGGGGTTTGTGTAAGGGGATGTTTGTTTTGGATTATATAGTAGACTTATGTGTTATTTGGTTTCCTTACTAAAAAGTGCAAAACCATAAAAAAATATTATCCACTGTTCATTGGATTTACCACTTTGTTGTTTATAAAGTTACAGAGTAATATTGAGCAAGGCAAAGCAATGGATAAAAGTATGATTTCTTTATCTCAAGAAATCGAGAGGGTAAAAGCGGAACTCGCTGGAGCAGATAAGAGAGCAAATGCGGCTGCTGCTGGAACCGCATCAAATACACTTGCTGAAGCAGATAAGAGAGTGAAGGTAGCCGTTGCTGCAACTACAGCAAATACACCCGGTAATTACAAGCTTTTACACCCGTTTCAAATGAAGAGCACTTCTTTTAAACCATGTCCAATCAAATAGTTGCATTATAACAATATTTTGTTTGAATGGATTTAAAACAGGATCATAGGTATATGAATAGAGTAATTTGATGATAGTAAGGCTAATATTGCGCGCGCATTCTGTCGGGGCAAGTTACTTAATTCGATTGTGCCCCAAGCAAGTAAAGATCGAATCTTTTGTAGTTTTTGGTTTTGGGTTTTATGTATTTGTTTCTTATGATTATTTGTGTTGTTATTTTCAGAGGGAGACGATGCTGATTATGACTTTTGAAAGCTACATATTGTGGTATGCCTTGATTCATTTGCTTATCGGATTACCTGATGTTGCAACACGAAGAAGGATACAGAGGTAGCCATTCTCCTCTCTTTTGTGTTTCTTTTTATAATCACGTGTGAGGTCATCTATAAGTAATTTACTGTATAGAAAAGTTTATTGAAGGCACTACATTTGACATAGTATCTGCCTTTCAGGTACACTTATTTGGCTGCCCTTGAGTGTAGAAACATCATGCTGCGCTTATTGCTCTTGCATAAATAGCCGACGGATGCTCAAAGGTATACACATTGTTGTAATCCTACTCGAGTTTTAATAGCTAAAACTATGTAGTTGCATATTGTTCTATGTGGTTGTGTTTTATGGATGATTGTGATGACGTAGGCAATGATAAAAAAATTACGAACAAGTGGTGTCCATAGTTTTGAATTGACTCCAAGATCCTCACCCACGTGCAAGATGGGCTATGGCTCATCTGTACCAATTTGCAACCTTTAATATTCATTATATCAAAGTATACGAGATATGGAATGTAATGGAATTATCATCTTCAGAGATAGGGATTGCTGCATTTTAGTCTCTTTTTGGGGTTTCATCTCTATATGCCAATATATAGTTGTCATGGAATTTTTAGGGGTTTTATAGACTTATAGTCATTGGTGAAGATCACTGTAGTTTACATTGTGATAGAGTTCATTTATTTAAACAAACTCATATGTATGATTGATCCTATAATTTGATCCTTTTGTCTTTCTAATTGGTATTGCGTGACTTTAGCCGCTGTTAATATAAAGAGGCACATGTGAAATCCATCAACCTACACAAGCTAAATTCACAACCCTCATAAGCTAAATCAAGAAGCATTGTTTAGTTTTGCAATTTCTGCTACTAAAATTTATTGTTTGTATTTGGTATTAAATTGCTCTGCGGCAATAAAGTATAATTTGAAGTATTATATTATGACTTTTAGGGGGTGTCTTTAAAGCCCTCCATTTATGCATATATTTGTGGTCTTACCTTCTTTGCAAATCTATTGCGTAGGCAACAAGTAGTGTGAGCAGATAAGTACCTGAATAAGCCATTCCAAAGGCTCTCTTAAGCGATTGCAAAAATTGCAGTGCAGCTAAGATGGGAAGAAAGCTGATATGGGTGGGGAATGGTGCAAAAATTATAACAGTTAACGGAGACTCAGTGTCCGATAATCTTACCACTCGAGCCCAAAGTAGTCCATGCTTAGAAACTGCTGCAACATATCAGAGGTACGAAAAAACTTTAAACTCAACAACAAAGAAAATCCTCATTGGGATTTTGAATTCTTTCAGGAAACCGAAAGATCATTCTCTGTAGATCATTCTAAAAAAATATATATACTGATATGAATAGGGATTTTGATCTATTATAACTTTATGAATTACCCTTATTACTTTGAGATCATTCTCTATTTTTGGCTTTATTACTATAACTTCATAAGTTATTAATGGATTGGGTCATGTTTAAAAGGTATGAAGCATATGGTTAAGGTTGAAGTATAAAGTTTTAACAGATTAAGATAAGATATAGTTGCAACTGGCAAGTGTGAATCAGATGTAATTTGATCATGTGAAGGCTTAGATAGTCTAGGCTTATGACTTATTATGTTGGAGTGAGAACTTTTGATTTAGCAATTAGCAAACTGAAAAAGTGAACGCTATGTAACTCATTATTATCAAGTTGTATGAGGCGACATATTTAGCTTTGATATTCCTGCATTGCTAAATGTATAAGCAAGTGATGCTTAATGCTCTGCTGATACAAAAAAATATGATGTAGAGTTCATATAGTGCATTTTCATTTTTAAATTTCTCTTTATCTGATATATTACAACTTTTTTTATATACCTTCAAATGTATCAGATGTGGAAGGGCATTAACGCTACAATGTTGGTTGTTTTGAGAATGGAAAAATCTTAGTTGATACCGACTCTGATAAGGTTGGGATGCCAGATAGAAAGTTGATCTCCAACATTAGTTTTAATAAGTCTCGGAGTTAGAAACTACTCATTTTGACCTCAAGTTTTGAACTTTTACTAAGAGGGTGAATTATGAGTATTTGGAGTCTCATTAGAAAATAGTAGGTCTGACCCTCAATAGTCGAAGCTTAAAACAAGTACAATATTATAAAGTTGGTGTTATTGTATAGCTTAATTGTGCAATTGCGATTTGAATGATAGGCTGATAGGGTGTTTGGGATTCTTTATTTTACTGATTATAAGTAAGTACTACTTAGCTGCACTTCTAATGAGTGATTCGTTAGCAACATTATAAAACATTAGATCTACATATGAGAATGCCAACATTAGTTTTCGATGATGTTATTAATCATTTTATTTAATTTAATATTTGCAGTATCTACGCCTTGCTTTACAACGTATATAGAATTTCCCAGATGAAAATGGTACCTACCTACAAATTATTATGAAGTATCTATAGGCTAAGAAAACAAGGGGTCGGTGATATGACCATTTCTCGCAAGTGTTGGCAACAATAAGATACGATTTTTCAAAAGACTGTTCGTGTATGCAATGGCTCTTTTATAACTCTGAATTCAACTCTTTTTTTTATACTATGTTGCAGATATCAAGTTGCAGATATCACATTCTGTCACATTTTATTGCATTCTATTGTAGATATCAAGTTGCAGATATCAGGTTTTAGATCTAACCATATGTGGTCACTTTATTGTTTGTTTAACGACTCTGAAGGGAAACTATGGGTTGGTTACTCTGGACATGAAGACGAAGAGGTAATGTACTTTTTCCATGTATATACTTATGGCCAATTTATAGTGTATATTTATATTGCGCACACATGCCATGATCATCTGACATTAAGCGAGGCTGTGAATAAAGTTGCAATGGCGACTTATGACAAGCATTCACATATAGAACAATGTAGTAAGTACATATTGTTTGTATTTGGGTGTTCTGATATATTAAGGTCATATTCTGGAAGCATGTGTCAATGCTTGACAGGCTTGAGATTCGTCGCTATCTTGAAATGGTTTATGCTCTCATGTACCGCAAATTGGTAAGTTAATTTGTTAACTTATATGTCTTTTTTATAAAGTAATTGAATCATGATGAGTATGCAACTTAACCAATTACTTAAGCTGATATGAGGTTGGTGTTTATCGATTCCATTGCAGCTATTGACGAGTAAAACTAAGAAGCAATTAAATCAAGCTGAGGAGGTTTTTTTGGTAGCATCAATTAGAGTAAAGAGAAATGTAATCTCCATATTTATGTTGACAAGTAACTAATCTTTTGGTAGTCAAATTTTATATGTTTTTTTCTCTGTCACGTTCTATTTTTAGTTTGGATTTTTCCATGTAATGCTTTCAATCACAGATGTTAAATCTTCTTTAATGTATACTTTCTTCCCAGTTTTTGAAGTGCTATATCCATCTACCCTTTTACGTATCAAGTACTACGATATTATGTATCAAATATAGAATCAACTGTTAGCAATCTATGTCCCAATTTTTTTTTAATCGATGTATACAAAACATGCCGCAGCGAAGCGCGGGTGTCAAAAACTTGTTATACACAACGAGGGATTGGAATCTATTTCTTAAATGATAATCTCGATTGATAAATTAATATGTTGAATTTAAATTGGTCCACATCTTGTATGTCTTGGCCTTTTGCGTTATGTTTTGCACAAATCATTGTTAGAATATCAAAATACATAATTATGTGATATAAATGATGATCACTGTTTTTATATTTGCTTGAATGGCAAAGATGTTTTGAATTATGTTAATTGCCATGATCATAACGAAGTCTTTTGAAACTTACTGTTGAATAAATCAAACATGTGTTTGATTTTGTTTGGTTTCAATGTTGATAAGTATTGCATCATTGTGCGAGTATAACTTGTTTTCGTTCACTACAAGAAAAACTAGAACGGGCGACGTACTTTTCTCGGGCGACAACTGTCGCCCGGGAAAGGTCGCTAAACGACAAAAATCCATCCGACGTGGCACCAATTCTGATAGACTTTTTAGTCAAAGTATGTGGTGAGTTTCCCGGGCGACATGTCGCCAAGGATAACTTGGTTTGAGTTTGACCAAGATAATCAACGAAAATCCTGGCGGCAAATTTTCCCGCTCAACTTTCCAGGGCGACATGTCGCCCGGGATAATATTTCCACGTTTAACCTTTGTGTTTAGTGATAATTAATGTGTGTTAGTGTATAATGTTTTTTGTACTCCCTCCGTCCCATTTTTGTTGTCCACGTTTCCTTTTTGGGATGTCCCAATTTATTTGTCCACTACTAAAAATAGATAGGGAAGTTTGATAATGTTTACTATATTACCCTTGTTTGAAATTAATATTACAAACTTTAAAAAAGACTTTAATTAATTAACTAAGGGTAAAAATGTCATTCTGTCAAAAAGTAAGAAAGAGAAAGCAGTAATAAATGCATTTTTCATAACAGTGGTAAATTTGTCGGGGGCAATAATTTTGGACGGAGGGAGTAACACTTTCCCTGGCGACATTTCGCCCGGAAAACATTTTATTTAAAATTTATACAGTTTTTTTAATATTTTTATAAAACGTATAAATTTTTAATACAATGATTCCCGGGCGACATGACGCCATGAAATATTTTTTAATAAAATTTATAAAAACAAAATCACCGAAACTCCGGGTGGCAATTTTTCCCCGCTCCGGTTTCCCCCCGGGCGACATGTCGCCCGGGATAATGTATTTTATCAAAAAATTTAATTTTGCCTTTAAAATCATTATTATTTATAAAATATGTTTTATAACTATACATTTAAAAAGATACTTATAAAATATATAAATACTTATATAAAAAAACTACGTTTTCTAGGTTCGTTTCGATCCGATATGCCGTATACTCTAACAAAAAATATAGTGCATGTCGCCCGGGATAATGTATTTTATTAAAAAAATTAATTTTGCCTTTAAAATCATTATTATTTATAAAATATGTTTTATAACTATACATTTAATAAAACCCTAAAACCAAAACTAGCCGCCTCCTTTTCCGGTCGTCGGCTTCAACTGACGGCCCGGAGGTTCCCTCCATCATTTCTTTTCAATACATATTTTCTTTCTCAATCACCAATCGTTCCTTCAATTAAACCCAATCCCCTATTTTCTATCTCAATAACCTTCTTTGATTCCTTTTGATTTGTGTTCGAACTCCCTTCAATCCAATATGACTGGTGGATATCGTGATAATACGAGGCGTCGGTTTCAGTCAAATGAAGATTTAACTCAGAAATTTCCATTCATCTTTTGTAACGAATTTTTCCGGACCAAGACAATTCCCGTGGGACTTATGAATAAGTGCAGCCGTCAATGGAACGTGCGTAGATGTTTTTATTCCGATTAAGAAATCAAAAGCATGTAAGAGGTTAGCAATTCGTCCGATTCATTAAGGTTCTAACATAAAAGGTGGTATAAAAAAAAAAAAAAAAAAAAAAAAAATAAAAAAAAAAAAAAGAAGAAAAAAAAAGAAAAAAAAAAAACAAAATAAAAAAAAAAAAAAAGAGGAAATGTGTGTACACTAAGGATAGAGAGCTATCATTTATTTGCTAATCAGGTTAGGTTTGAAAGATCTAATTTATCTGTGAAATATACTACAAAAGCTCCCCAATTGAATGTGCCGAAGAAGAATACTGCTCAGGGGAACGGACTAATGGGTTTTCAACAGAAAAAGGGTGCCGCGACTTCCTATACTTCTGCTGTAAACGGGGAAAACTCACAGGTCCGGCCTGGGAACTCGGTGTCTCTTGCTCCTGCCCTGGTATTAGACGAGGAATGTATTATGGAAAGGGATTTCTCTAACTGTGCAATGGGGAGAGTCAAGGCATTTGATTCAATTATCAAATTGCAATCTATTTTAGTGGATGAAGGTTTTTGTGAATGTTACTTTGTCCTATCTTGGAGGTTTGTAGGCCATGTTCGAATGTGATAACATTGATACGAAGAGTAAACTGGTAAGCCATATTGGGATTAATTCTTGGTTCCAAGTGATTCATGATGTAAGCCAGGATTTTGTTAGTGATGAACGCGTTGTGTGGATAGACATTGAGGGAGTCCCTCTCTATGCTTGGTCTCGTAAATCGTTCGAAAAAATTGGGAGCAAATGGGGTGAATTGTTGAACATCGAAGATGCATCTGATTCTTCCTTTGGGCGTAAGCGTCTTTGCATTTTAACTAAACATCCGGTATCCATATTTGAGTCATTCAAGATCATTGTTAAAGGTAAAGTGTTTATGGTTCGTGCCAAAGAGCTTTTCACTTGGAATCCCACGTTTGAATCAATTAAAGAACAGGAGTACTCATCGGATGAAGAATCTACTCAAGGGGCAGATCATTCAGAGAATCAGCATAGTTCTCATGAGAAAGAGGAAGGAGAAATTAATTCTAGTACAGATGAAGGAGTGGCTGAAACAGATTTTATGGATAACTCTTCCCCGTCAATGGAACATAGTGTTCACAAGGAAAACGAATTCTCCGCTGATCCGTTTGGACTTAATGAACTTTTAGGAATTAAGAAGAATCCTGTAGAGGAGATTTCGAAACTGAGTCCTTCTCTGTCACATCCCCCGGGATTCTCGCCAGAGGTAGTCTTGAAAGCAAGTGATAAGGAATCGAACAAGGAGTTCTCACCTCAGATCAGTGCTAAGGTTATGAACAATTCTCAAGTGGTCCATGATGTTGGTTCGTTTAATTCTGATGGAGGTGGTGGTCAAAATATAGGGGGTTCGGTCTTGGGAGTGCTTGAAGAGATGATCCGAGTTGGTCGTGCTATGGGGTACTCTATGGAGGGGTGCGAAAAAGACATCGAGTTCATCATTAATAGTAAAGGAGACGAGTCCGTTTTTAGATGAATTTTATGTCCTTAAACATTCAAGGGCTTTGTAGTAAGCCTAAAAAGGAGTGGGTAAAGGAGTTGTCTAGTAATAATAAACTTAATTTTATTGCTATTCAAGAAACAAAGATGGGAAAGGTGTCTCACATGGATGTGAAATTTATGTGGGGTAATATGAATTACGATTTTGTATTTAGTGAAGCTGCCGGTAACTCTGGTGGGATTCTTTGTATTTGGGAGGAGTCTTTTTTCAAGAAAGATCACGTGACTATCTCGGACTCTTTTGTTGCGATTTATGGGACATGGATTCCAAGTAAAACTAAGTTGCTAATTATATCTGTCTATGCTTCACAGCAACCTTCTATGAGACGTGTGTTATGGGACTACATTCTGATCTTGATAGGTCGCTGGAATGGAGAGGTTATTGTTATGGGCGACTACAATGAGGTGCGATCTAATGACGAAAGACGAGGTACTTGCTTTAATGCTACTAGTGCTAGTGCTTTTAATCAGTTCATATCTTCCTCTGGTTTAGTGGATATTAAAATGGAGGGATACACGTTTACTTGGTCTCATCCATCGGCGGAAAAAATGAGTAAGTTGGATAGGTTCCTTGTTACAGACGGAATTCTTACTATATTCCCTTCTATCACAGCTATATATGTTTAGACCGTCACCTCTCGGACCATCGGCCAATTTTGCTTCACGAAGTTAAAGTGGATTTTGGGCCGACTCCCTTCAGGTTTTATCATTCATGGTTCAAACTTGATGGGTTTGATGAATTGGTGGAACAGTCATGGTATGCCTTAAATTATTCGGATAACAACAAAAT
>BQNB010043971.1:4010-45173 GCA_026074375.1 Tanacetum coccineum
TGTTAAATCACCTTCGGGTTGGCTGTTGGAGGCCAAATCACCATCCTATCTGGACTCATCTACTGTATCACTCAACTTCTGGGCTTCACCGCCGCATGCTTTCTTTTAAAATTCGTCACTGGAGGCATAGTAAGATAGAATGTTAAAATAAATAGAAATCTTAACAACTTCTAGTTGCATTTTTCAGACCAAGTAATATTCTAAGGGTGTTTCTATATAAAAAATAAACTTGTAGGCTATCCCCATTCACGTTGTTGCGGTAGGCATGGGACCGATTCAAGGGGTGGTTGGGCACAATTGTTCTAGCGTGACCCAAAGTAATACACCATATATGTATCTATACAAGGTAAGCCCATTTGCTGTGTTTTCCTCAATTGAATTTCTCTTCACTATTTGCTCTTATCAAATTTGGGCAAACTAATGGGGTCATTTAAAGTTTTTGGTTGGAGATGACAAATCATCTCATGTAATGATACCTTAACTCTCTCTTATCTTTACGTGGATCTTTGCCCTCTATATCATCATTTTTATTGTCTTCTCTCTCTAAGCTTTGTCAATTTCTACTCGCCATTTGACAGAAATCCCTGTTAATGAAAGATTGCCTTCTATTACTTTATCTTCTAACATGTTACCACATCATATATGCATTTGCTTCTGGTTGAATTCAAGCTATGGACTAAGATGCATATCTACATGACTACATGCCTCTAACTATGCATGCATACTTTTTCAGTCTAATCTGTAAAAAAAATAAACCAGGGTATTTATGTTCTTTGTGAGCTCATACATATTTAAAGGAAATTAGTACGGACCAGACATTAAAAAGCCTTTGGACTAATGCTAACAATCTAGCTCTACAATTTTTAGCTTGCGAGTTCAGGTCACTATGGAAACTTAGGTGTCGTTGATCACCACTACAAAGGGCAAACATTTAGCTCTATAAACTCGAGTTGATTTGCGATTGAAATGGATAAAGGACCACACATTGACATATTTTATAATGTTCAAGACTCCAAAGAATCTATACATAGAAGTGTAACCCTACTCGTTTATCAAAATGGCATTATTCGTGTTTGCCACTTTGCTTTTTATTTTTTTGCCATTGTGTAGATAGAGACGCAGAGCTTATGTAATTAAGTAGTAAATTACTTTGATTATACAATATGATGCACAAGGGTTTTACATTCCGATGCACTAGAGATAAACATTATGATGCACCATGGTTTTACACTGTGATGTAGTATATTGATACACTGTGATGTAGTAGTATCTTTAGTGAATCATATATAACAATATAATGCATCACAGTATCATGTCTAGTGTATCATTTTTGTTTAATTTTAGCGCATCGCAATGTCATATTCAGTGCATCACACTGCATGAATGTACTGCATTATAGTTTTATATCAAGTGCATCACAATGTTAATATATCATGTTTGTGTTTTTTTTTTGTAGGTTGAATTTTGTAAGTATGAGATAAAGGTTCAATGTAGCCATAATTTCAGGATTTGTAAACTATCATTGCCAGCATCGAAGAGATCAAAGCAACAGGATGGGGCTAAATGAGTTCGTTTGAGAGAATCTATACGCCAAAAATGAATATTCATTTTTTTCCTTTTCTTTTACCAATAATAAACTGATCAATTGTAATGAAAGAATTGCATATCATATAATTTTAATGTAAGATTATCTTCGTTACAATATATTTTGTGTTCATTTTGTTTAGAGCATCATAGTTTTAAATCTACTGCATCAGTGTAACTTTAATGCAACATTATCTTAGTTTTATGAAATTTAGTTACTGTTATATTACATCAAAGTGTTATTCTTGGTGCATCACAATGTTTGTTTATTGCATCACTGTTATATGTTACTGCAACACAAAGTCATTTCCAGTGCATCACAGTATGTTGTGTTAGTTCATTATAATTTGTAATTGGTGCATCATAATGTCACATCTACTGCATCACATCATTTGTTTTACTGTATTTCATTTATTCGTTAGTGCCTCACTATTTAGGGCATCATAATATTAATCATTTGATTCAGTTGTTATAATCCAAACGTTTCTTATATTTATTTTAACTAAGATGCATTAACTTTTTTAACTGTAATGCACTAACAAAATACGTTGTGATGCAGTAACTTCTTAACTAAGATGTACTAACTTTTTAAGTACTAAACAAAGACTGATCATTAAAAGAAAAAATAATTAGTCTCCAAGAGACATAAAAGTAAATTTACTTATCAAACATTGATCATTCAATTACCTACAATAACTAGAAGTCTTTAATAAAAGAAAAGAAAAATACTTAAATCCAAAATATTTGAGACTAAAAGTGTTCATAAGCAAAGTACTCAGGGTATTGATCATTCAATTAAGTTCAATACAATTGTCGATTAACTTTTAATGCAAATCTTGATCAACTTTGACAACGTTATCTGTAAGAATTTTGGAAGTGTTTGTTTTCTTCTTTGCATATTCTTCTGCTTCTTTCAATACCTTTGCCCTTTTACATCCTCAATATCGTTATCAATGTTGTCGATGATGTCAATTTCAAATGTCTTCATATTGAAGCAGATTGGATAGTAGTGATGTGACGTCTTTGAGAACTTCATTAAAGGAAAGAAAACCCTTTAGAGATATTAAGCGCAACAAAATCATTGAAATTAATAATTAAACTGGCATGCAATATAGTATAAATGTAATGCAATAGAAATAAAATTGTAATGCAGTAAAAAACTATAAATACATTACAAATATTTTCTATTGCATTATAGTTATATTCTAATGCATTACTGTTTATTTTCTAGTACATTACTCTGTGATGCAATTGAATTTAAACTGGCATGTAATAGAGTGTAATAGTAATGTATTAAAAGTAATAAATACATTACAAAAATTTATTACTGCATTACAGTTATATTCTAATGCATTATTGTTCATGATTTAGTATATTACTATGTGATGCAATTGAATTTAAACTGGCATGTATTAAAGTATAACAGTAATGCATTAGAAATAAAACTGTAATGCTGTATAAAAAACTATAAAAACATTACAATAATTTACTACTGCATTACAGTTATATTCTAATGCATTACTGTTATACTCTATTACACTAAATCATGCATATGAACAACGTAAGTAACCTACTGCATTACAATTCATATCCTACCACATCACAGACAAAAGCAAGAAAACACAATCAATTTCGTTAAAACCGGCAAGCCACGTTTACACTAAATCATTCCTATGAACAACGTAAGTAAACTACTGCATTACAGTTCATTTCCTACCACATCAAAGACAAAAGTAGGCAAGCAAAATCAACTTCATTAAAAATGGCAAGCCACGTTTACACTAAATCATTCCTTTGAACAATGTAAGTAACCTACTGCATTATAGTTCATTTCCTACCACATCAAAGATAAAAGTAGCCAAAACTGGACAGCTATGTTCAAACAGTTAAAAACGCTACCACACAGTCAGCATATACATCACATCCAAACAATTTTTCAAGATATTTGATAATCTATTGCATCAATCAAAAATAGCAAACTTAAATTGATAAAAAATACAATTTTAACGAAAGAAAATTAACAAAATGATTCACTAATAAAATTAGGGTTCATATATCAACTATATTTGCGAGCCCCAAAATGTTTTTTGAGTTGTCCCAAATCTTTCCACAATCCATAGGCATAAAGGCTTAATTCACTACGTGGCCAATTAAATTAGCCATGTAGCTAATAGACCAACAAGATTAACTCCTATGATGCATTGGATTTAAAACTATGATGCAATGATTATAAATTTTATTAATGCATGAAACATAACAATGTGACTAGAGATAACTGCTCAAGTGATTTAAGTCTGATATAAAGGTTAAATGTAGTTGTAATCGATACGAGTCACATCGGCTTTTATGTCGTCACGGATTCTTTGTTCACAAACGATGGTTAAAGAACAATAAGCCATCAAAAATTTCTTTTCTAGAAGCGTTGGTACATCAGATTTTATACATAATGAAGTTCTAGATCTGTGATGTTTTTTTCAAGGATAAAGCCAATAGCCGAAGTATATGCTAAAGAACTTTCGAACATGTGGTGTATGTGGAGAGAATTGAAGCCATGACTCTAGGACGTGTGGTGTATATGGAGAGAACGAAAGCGCCATGACTCCAGGACCCCTATAAACATACATTGCCAACATCCAAGAAACTCAAGCAACAAGATCCGCAAATGATTGAGATCTTCATTTTGCTTATGGATAGTGTTGAGTATATACAATTTAATGCAGTAAAGTTTGCATTGTGATGCAGTAAATATACAATTTAATGCAGTAAAATTTACAATGTGTTGCAGTAAAATAAATAATTTAATGCAGTAAAATATACATTATGATGCAGTAAAATATATAATTTAATGCAGTATAATTTACAATCTGATGCAGTAAAATAAACAATTTAATGCAGTAAAATTTACATTGTGATGCAATAAAATACACAATTTAAAGAAGTAAAAATTATATTGTGATGCAGTAAAATATACAATTTAATGCAGTAAAATTTACAATTTGATGCAGTAAAATATACAATTTAATGCAGTAAAATTTACAATGTGATGCTAGTAAACTATACAATTTAATGCAGCAAATTTGCATTATGATGCAGTAAAATAAATAATTTAATGCAGTAAAATTTACAATGTGATACAGTAAAATATACAATTTAATGAAGTAAAATTTACACTGTAATGCACTAACAAAATACATTGTGATGCAGTAACTTTTTTAACTGAGATGTATTAACTTTTTTTTTACTATAATGCACTAACAAAATACATTGTGATGCAGTAACTTTTTTAACTAAGATGTACTAACTTTTTTTTAACTCTAATGCACTAACAAAATACATTGTGATGCAGTAACTTTTTTAACTGAGATGTATTAACTTTTTTTACTATAATGCACTAACAAAATACATTGTGATGCAGTAAAATATACAATTTAATGCAGTAAAATTTACACTGTGATGAAGTAAAATATACAATTTAATGCAGTAAATTTAACACTGTGATGCAGTAAAATTTACATAGTAATGCAGTAAAATTTACAATTTGATGCAGTAAAATATACAATTTAATGCAGTAAAATATACAATGTGATGCTAGCATTTTTAAGTGTAATGCACTAACAAAATACATCGTAATGCAGTAACTAACAAAATAAATTGTTATTTTCTTAGTGCATCACAGTTAATAATTTAGTGAATAATACATGATTTACCATGAAGAACTAAATTGTTACCTATGATGATCTTACATATTTGCACTATGATGCAGTAAAATATACAATTTTAATGCAGTATGTAGTAAAATATACAATTTAATGTAGTTAAATTTACAATGTGATGCAGAAAAATATACAATTTAATGCAGTAAAATTTACACTGATGAAGTGAAATATACAATTTAATGCAGTAAATTGTACACTGTGATGCAGTAAAATATACAATTTAATGCAGTAAAACTTACACTGATGAAGTGAAATATACAATTTAATGCAGTAAATTGTACACTGTGATGCAGTAAAATATACAATTTAATGCAGTAAAACTTACAATTAATGCAATAAAATATACAATTCAATGCAGTAAAATTTACAATGTGATGCTAGAAAATATACAATTTAATGCAGTAAAATTTACACTGTGATGCAGTAAAATATACAATTTAATGCATTAAAATTTACAATATGATGCAGTAAAATAAACAATTTAATGCAGTAAAATTTACAATGTGATGCTAGTAAAATACACAATTTAATGCAGTAAAATTTACACTGTGATGCATTAAAATATAAAATTAATGCAGTAAAATTTACACTGTGACGTAGTAATATTTACAATTTGATGCAGTAAAATATACATATTAATGTAGTAAAATTTACACTGTGATGCAATAAAATATACAATTTAATGCAGTAAAATTTGCACTAAGATGCAGTAAAATTTACAAAGTGATATAGTAAAATATACAATTTATTGTAGTAAAATTTACAATGTGATGCAGAAAAATATACAATTTAATGCAGTAAAATTTATAATGTGATGCTAGTAAAATACACAATTTAATGCATTAAAATTTGCAATGTGATGCAATAAAATATACAATTTAATGCGCTAAAAATCACAATGTGATGCTAATAAAATACCCAATTTAATGCAGTAAAATTTACAGTGTGATGTAATGTAGTAAAATTTACACTGTGATGCAATAAAATATACAATTTTAATGCAGTATTAACAGTTACACTAAAAGAGCTTATTTCTTTATTTTAGCTTATCTGCTATTTGTTATGGCTTATTTAGGTTTAGTTTAGCTTTTTAGGTTAGTATAATCCATTGTTAGCTTATTTGGTTTTGATATAAGCTTATTTGCATTCTAGTGTAAAATTTTAAGTGTTTTTAAGCTTTTTAGCTTTTCTGTCATTCTAGCTTATCAATTGTGCTTATTTCATTTCTTATGTGCTTATTAGATTTAGCTTTTAATCTGTTTTAGCTTCTTTAACTTTCCCCGTAGCTTATTTGTTCTTAAAAAGCCCAAATAGTTTGCATTTTATAGGTTTATTAGGATTTGCTTATTCTGTCTTTAACTGCTTATTTCTTAGCTTATTTGTGGTTTATAAAAATAGTTGTTTTGCAAAAGTAGCTTATTTTTAAGTATTTTCAAAAGTTATAAAAAATGGAAAAAATTAAAACACTTGGGAAAGTGGGAAGCCCCGGGTGAGCAAGGCTCGAACCCGGGACCTCTACCACCCTCACCAAGCGTTTTAACCCCCACACACACAACCATCATGCTACAATAGCTCATCCGTTAGATCTTTGCATAATCTATCTTTTATATACATTTTAGCCTTTTTTGGTTTATAAGTTGTTTTGGCTTATTTCACAGCTTATTCGATAAGCTGTTTTCACAAGCGTATTTTTCTTAGATTCCTCATTGTTCAACCTATTTTTTTCAGAATTTTCACAAATAGTTTAGTATTTTTAATCATATAATTTCATTAAAATCATTTTTAATTCATAAAAAATTATAGGAAAGTCAAAAAAAATATAATTTTTTTTAGAAAATTTTCTTTTATCATATAGTTTCTAGGAAAATTAGTTTTACTTCCGTAGGGTTAAAATTGCAAAATTTCGATTTTTAAAAAACGGGATTGATTCCCATTCACATTTTTAGTATTTTCAAGCCCATATCACCTTCGTTTTTGTTCTAGTTTTCTTTGCCTTAGCTTTTAGTTAATTTAAACTTATAAAAACCAAAAATATTATTTTAGGACTTAATTTTGTTAATTTAGGGTTTTAGGGCCGTTTGGATTCTCGTTTTGCGTTTTTAGTTAAAGTTTAATTTCCCGTTATTAAAATTAAGTTTAATTATCTCTCAATTTTCTCACTTTTAGGATTTTAGAAAACAAATCATCTTCGAACCAATTCAAATCATTGTCCAAATAACAAACGTGGTCTCAATTTCATAAATCTTAGGGAAAACGACCCGGTAATCACTTACCGGTTAAAACGAATAATATTTTTGTGTAGAAATTGCTTCTAATCATTGTCCTCAAGGATTTTTAGTAATTTTCTCTATACTTTTATATTATACGTATATCATATATTGATTTTCAACGATCAATTTTTGGCGCCGCTGCCGGGGATCTACGATTAAGATTATTTCGTTTGAAGTTTGTCGATCGTGATTTGGAGAACCTTTCGTTTTCGAAAGTTACGCTTTTAAGTAAATCAAAAATAAAAAAAATTAAAAAATATGTTATTTCTTTATCTTTTTAGAAAATAAGTAAAAGTATACAAAAAGAACAAAAAGACAAAAATATTTGCTACATTCCGGATTATTTCGATATTCTTCTCGTTAAATTTTTGGTGTAATATAAAAAATATACAAAGTTAGGTAAAAAACACCTAAACAAATAATACCTTCCATTTATGGTAGTTATCCATTAATACTAATTATCCCGGATACCAAAGATTAAATTTTTTTTTTACCTCGATTTTGACACTTACGAAAAAGGCAGCACCTCGTTTTTGTAAAATTTATTTCTACTTAAGAGAGTAACCCTAAGTTTTTTGATTATCGTTAAACAAAATATTTCCTTATCTCGTTTCATTCTCATATTCTCTTAGTTTAGTGCATGCACACTAGAAATTCCTATTTTCCAAATAATTCAAACGTCACCATTCCGAGACGTCGAAACAAAAGGAGTGCCTCCAAACATAAGTCTACCCTAGCTTCGTACAAATCTGTTTGCACCAATGGCAGAACGTACGATGGAAGAGCTACTCCGAGCACCCAAGGAAGGGTACGGGGAAGCTATTGTTTTACCGAAAATCAATGCGGATCATTTTGAGATCAAAACGAATTTGTTACAACTAGTTCAAGCGAATCCATTTTACGGACGTGAGAGTAAAAATCCTCATACTCATATCAATAGTTTCAAAAGGATTATGTTAGATATGAGTAAAAGACTCGGTCACCCCGTATATTTATTGTTTATAATAGTTCGTAGTTTAATAGTTAATCGTATGTCTTTCGGTTTTAAGCCGGGTACTAATACCCAATATTTTGTAAAAACGATATAAGCCTCTTCCAACTTTGGAAGAGGCAAGCTAGTCATAATCGATTTTACATTTACACCTACATTTCTCTCTCTAGAAATATCACTCTATGTGTTTCTCTCTCTAGAAACTAGCCCAATCACAAGAATCATCACCCGTGTTATGAATTAAACGATCCTACAATTAGTATCAGAGCAGGTTTGAATTCGTGATTGATTCTTATGGTTGATTAAGCTTAATGTTTTATATACTGGTAGTCCACTATTCCAATCTTTATCAGTTAATTAAGAGCATGATTACTGAAACATAAACGGGTCACCTACCCGTCCAACGAAGCTCATAATCAAAAGACAAAGACAGAATGTTATTTGTGATCCTATTGGTCCAGTAATATAAGGCACGATATGGAGAGCTATCCCGGTATCTAGATGACTTGGTCCGTAACACTAGACCCAGTTGAATGATAGGTCGCATATTCAAACAGATAAACAAGTATGAGGTGATAAACATAATTAAACAATCAACTATAAATTAAGAAATCAATTTTAAAACAAACTAAACACTGAACTTTCATTAAGATGGCTAATACCCGAGGGTATTAGCCCACAACCATTGTAATTATACAAGCGTAATCAAACAATTGAAATCGAACGATTAAGAGAGTAAAAATTACACGATGTCTTCTATGGAGTCGTGATCAATGCTTGACCTTTATGGCTGATCTTCTCTTCTAAAATTCATCTCTGATGAGTATGGTATAAAGAATATGATATTGCATACTGAAAACTCATTTTTGAGTCTTCTATTTATAGTTGCTAAAAAATACTCGATACACCGTATGCCGATAGGCCGATACTGCGTATTAGGCTGGATTCCTTGAAGTGCGCGCTACGTACATAATAAATCTTTGATATCATTCCAAAATTACTTGATTTACTGTATCTTCGAATAGTTATCTTCATGGATACAGCGTATATAGATAGCATGGATACGTCGTATTAGGAATTAGTCAAAACGCGTTTTCTTGTGAAGTCTTAGCGCTGATACGCCGTATCTCTTTACTTGGATACGGCGTATTGGTGAATTTTCAGAAATCTTCAAATGTCTTCGTTTTAGCTCCTATTTACGCGCCTTTTAGCTTATCTTCATAAAACACTCCTGAATTACTGCAATTATCAACTTCAAAGCGATTAAGTACCAAATAATGCAATAATTATATAAAATTGGGCAAAATAGATGGGATAAATGATATAATAAAATGACGTTATTTGTGAACGTTAATTGCATTTATAACCAATACATCAAGATGTCTAATATGTCAGAAGATATCCAGTATGCCGGTTCCGATACACGCCCACCAATGCTTGACAGAACAGACCTTGAATCTTGGCAACAACGCATTCGTCTGTATTGTCTGGGAAAAGATAATGGAGAGAACATTATGAAATCGATTACTGAAGGTCCATTTCAAATGGGAACGTTCATACAAACTCCTGCTGAAGATGCTGAAGAAACTGAGGGTGCACTTCAACTAGGTCCAGAACGTGCTAGAGTCTTTACAGACCTTTCTGCTGAAGAAAAAGAAAGGTATAAAGCTGACATTCGTGCTACGAATATCTTACTTCAAGGTATACCAAAAGACATCTACACACTCATCAACCATTACACTGACGCCAAAGACATTTGGGACAATGTGAAGATGATTCTGGAAGGTTCTGAGTTAACAAAGGATGACAGGGAATCACAATTATACGATGAATTTGAACGCTTCTGTCAAATCAAAGGAGAGACCATTCATGTTTACTATGTTAGGTTTTCGAAGCTCATTAACGACATGAGAAACATCAAGATGACCATGTCCAGAATGCAGCTTAACTCTAAGTTTGTGAACAACATGTTACCTGAATGGAGTAGATTCATTACTGAAGTCAAACTAAACAGAGGTTTGAAAGAGTCTAACTTTGATCAGTTATATGCCTACTTGAAGCAACATGAGGTACATGCAAATGAGAACAGAATGATGATGGAAAGGTTCATTCAACCTACTGATGACCCCTTGGCACTAGTGTCTAATGCATCAAATCAGAAGTATCCAACACAATCATCTGAGTCTCCACAATCCTCAAATCAACCATCAATTGTTGATAACTGTCAAATGGACACAGGAAGCACTTCAACGGATAACTTGATTGAAAGCCTAACCAACACACTTGCCCTCCTCAATCAATCATTCAAAGCAAATCTTCCTCAAACGAACAATCAACTCCGAACTTCCTCAAACGCAAGGAACAATGCTACAGTTCAAGACGACAAAGTTGTTGTTCAGGATGTTCGAGGTAGATACAATGCGAATAATCAAGGAAGACCATTTCAGAGGAACAATGCAAGAGGAAATGTTGAAGCTAGGAATGCTGGAGGTCAGAACAGAGATGGCAATGTGAATCCTGGTCAAGCTAAACCCATTATGTGCTACAACTGCAAAGGAATCGGGCACATAGCACGAGAATGTCCACAACCAAAGCGTCCTCAGGATTCAGACTACTTCAAAGACAAGATGCTGCTTATGAATGCTCATGAGAATGGTGCGTCTGTATTGTCTGGGAAAAGATAATGGAGAGAACATTATGAAATCGATTACTGAAGGTCCATTTCAAATGGGAATGTTCATACAAACTCCTGCTGAAGATGCTGAAGAAACTGAGGGTGCACTTCAACTAGGTCCAGAACGTGCTAGAGTCTTTACAGACCTTTCTGCTGAAGAAAAGGAAAGGTATAAAGCTGACATTCGTGCTACGAATATCTTACTTCAAGGTATACCAAAAGACATCTACACACTCATCAACCATTACACTGACGCCAAAGACATTTGGGACAATGTGAAGATGATTCTGGAAGGTTCTGAGTTAACAAAGGATGACAGGGAATCACAATTATACGATGAATTTGAACGCTTCTGTCAAATCAAAGGAGAGACCATTCATGTTTACTATGTTAGGTTTTCGAAGCTCATTAACGACATGAGAAACATCAAGATGACCATGTCCAGAATGCAGCTTAACTCTAAGTTTGTGAACAACATGTTACCTGAATGGAGTAGATTCATTACTGAAGTCAAACTAAACAGAGGTTTGAAAGAGTCTAACTTTGATCAGTTGTATGCCTACTTGAAGCAACATGAGGTACATGCAAATGAGAACAGAATGATGATGGAAAGGTTCATTCAACCTACTGATGACCCCTTGGCACTAGTGTCTAATGCATCAAATCAGAAGTATCCAACACAATCATCTGAGTCTCCACAATTCTCAAATCAACCATCACTTGTTGATAACTGTCAAATGGACACAGGAAGCACTTCAACGGATAACTTGATTGAAAGCATAACCAACACACTTGCCCTCCTCCGAACTTCCTCAAACGCAAGGAACAATGCTACAGTTCAAGACGGCAGAGTTGTTGTTCAGGATGTTCGAGGTAGATACAATGCGAATAATCAAGGAAGACCATTTCAGAGGAACAATGCAAGAGGAAATGTTGTAGCTGGGAATGTTGGAGGTCAGAACAGAGTTGGAAACATGAATCCTGGTCAAGTTAAACCCATTATGTGCTACAACTGCAAAGGAATCGGGCACATAGCACGAGAATGTCCACAACCAAAGCGTCCTCAGGATTCAGACTACTTCAAAGACAAGATGCTGCTTATGCAAGCCCAGGAGAGTGGTGCAGTACTGGATGAAGAACAGTTGTTGTTTCTTGCAGGAGAACGTGCCACCAATTTTGATGACGATGTGGATGATTTGGCACTCAATGTGGACCATGTCTTTGAAACTGATCAATGCGATGCATTCGACTCTGATGTTGATGAGGCTCCCACCACACAGACCATGTTCATGGCAAATCTTTCATCTGAAGATCCAAAGCCGGGCCATCATATGACTCGAATACTCCGTTTGAGGTACAAGATCATGATACCTTTGTAGATCATATGGATGAGTATCATGAAGTACACGAGATGCAAAGCGATGTACAACACAACTCCGTTGTTGACTTTGATGCTGACTATACGAGTGATAGTAATATTATTCCGTATGATCAGTATGTGGAAGACAACGAAGAACATGTTGTACAAAGTAATGTATCTTCTATACGAAATGATGCATTGATGTCAATTCTCAATGAAATGCATGAACAGGGTGTACAAAGTAGGTCAGCAAATAAGCAGGTTAAAGTAGTTAATGACACATTGACTTCTGAACTTGCGAGATATAGAACTGGTCGGGGATGTAGAACAAGGGCTAAGTTTGAATTAACTGATAGAGAACGAAAGATTGATGAACAAATGAGAATAATTATCTCTGACCGAAATCGAAAAGAAACTTCTTTAAAATCAGAACTTCATTCTGCACAATTGCAACTTCGTTCTACTCTTAACCATCATAAGATAGTGAGGGAAGAAGCGATCATTTTGAAAAAGGATTTTAAACAAAAAGAAGACAAATTCCTTGAAGAGTTTTTAGACATTAAAAGGCTAAAAGAAAAGGTTGAAGATAGATTATACAAACAAGATCAATCTGTACAAACGGTTCACATGATATGTAAACCAAAATCGTTTTATGATGAAAAGAACAAGGTAGCGATAGGCTACAAAAATCCCTTATGTCTCACCCGTGCAAAGCAAGTTCAACCAGCCCTCTATAATGGTCATGTATTAGTCATGTCCAATCATGCACGTCCTGTTGTGCATGACTCAGAGGACACTCGTGATATGGCTGAGATAACTAGGAAAAGAATGATGGAGAAAATGCAAAGCCCTCTATGTGTGGAAAATAAAGTTAGGATTGCCCCCCAGATTACTCGAAAGAGAACCTTCTTGCAACCTTTGCTCCACAAAGAAATCTGACCCCAGAACAGATATTTTGGTCCATAGATGAAAATGACAGGAAAAAGGCTGAGACCTCAGTTCCAAAACCACTTTCAGCATTGACAGTGTATCCACCTAATACTCCTGTCAAGCTTGTCCCCAGAGTTCTTCCAACTAAAAGTCAAGTGAAGATTAATCTTTATGTACTCACACAACTTTTTACGGAATTTGACAAAACTTGCAAAAAGAGAATCACCCCAACAGGTGTTACAGAAGGGGAAAGAGGTTTTGAGCAAACAAAAAGATGTTACCTCACTGAAGTTATTCCATTTTTCAAAACTCTTAAAGAACACTTTGCAGGAAGTTTCCCACGGCCCTCTTTAAAGAAGTTATAGTAATGGAAGAAATTATTTGACAAATGAATGATGAAGTGGACCAGAATACTATAGACAAGCAATGTGCTGAAATTGTAAAGAAAAACCTTCTCATTGAAAATGAGAATCTGATTGCTAATTGTTTGTCGAATCAACTATTGTATGATGTGGAAAAATCACGTTGTCTAGATCTTGAAGCTGAGATGTCTAGAGTTCATAATGAGTCAAAACATATTTCAAAACTTGAAAGGGAATACCTAAATTTGCAATTAAAGTATCAACATCTTCAAGAAAGTTTTGATAATAACAAATCACAAACATCACAGGAAGCTCCTGATTTTAACTTATTCTTTAAGATCAAGAATCTCGAACATCAGATTCAAGAAAAAGACAACGCGATTAGAGACTTGAAAGTTCTAGTCTCTAATGTGAATGACAGAAGTTGCGAGCCTTATAATGCTAACGATGTCACAGATCTTCTTGAACAAAATGAACGGTATAGAGCAAAAATAGAAAAGGTGAAGCAACATTACAAGGAATTGTATGACTCCATTAAGATTACGCGTGTTCACACTAGAGAAAAGACATCTACCATGTTAAATGAAATTGAGAGTCTAAAGGCTCAGTTGAAAAGCAAAGTGTCCTGTGTCACTAGTGACTCTGTCAAACCAAAAGTTCTTGCGCCTGGCATGTATGCCATTGATGTTAAACCCATCCTGCATCCCCTTAAGAACAATAGGAGTGCTCATTTAACCTATATCAACCATCTTAAGGAGAGTGTAGAAACAGTTAGGGAGATTGTAGAGGAAGCTAGAGTAGTTAAACCACTGGATAATGCACTTAACTATGCTTGTCAATACACTAAGCTATCTCAGGAATTGCTAGAATATGTGATTGGCACTTGCCCAAAAAGTTTCAATGAAAGAGATAACAAGGCTCCCTCTACCCCTGTAACTAGGAAAAAGCAAGTAACTTTTAATGATAAACCAGGAACTTCATCTAGTAACACACAGAAACACGAAGTGCACCAGAAAGTTCAACAGACTAATGTCCTTGTGATTCATTCTACAGGAGTAAACACTTCCACTGAAGCAAGCGGATCAAAGCCTAGAAGCAATACAAAGAAAAATAGGATCATGCCTGCTAAGAGTGAGAATAAGAAGAAAGTAGAAGACCACCCTAGGACAAATAAGTCAGTATGGACAAAAGTGAATCGGGTTGATTCTAGCATTAGCTCTAAGCGTGTTGTAATTAATTCGAATTCTGAATCTGTGTGCAAAACTTGTAACAAATGTTTAAACTCTGCAAGTCATGAAATGTGTGTTGTTAATATCTTGAATTCTGTGAATGCTACCCCCACTGTTAAAATTGTCTTGAATAAAGGGAAGCAGATTTGGAAACCAAAAGGCAAACTGTCTGATAACAGTTTGAACAAGACCAAGCAGATTTGGAAACCAAAAGGCAAACTGTCTGATAACAGTTTGAACAAGACCAAGCAGGTTTGGAAAGCAACGGGCAAACTATTTGCTAATGTTGGTTATCAATGGAGACCCACAGGAAAGAAATTCACCTTAGGAAAACTTAATTGTGGTTATCAATGGAGACCCACAGGAAAGAAATTTGCCTTAGGAGAACTGTGCCCTTTAACTAGGCTTCCTGTGACATGTACTACTATGTCAGCTAACCAACAGGACCCCAACACAAATTGGGGATCCGAAATTCCAAACCCTCCAAATTCGACTGTTTTCAAATGCAGGTGGTACAGATCATCCTTTGGTATCTGGACTCAGGCTGTTCAAAACTCGATTTAGAGGAATGAATGGCTCCTGTACGCATCAGTTCAGGACCCGAGCCTATCATGATGACCCCTGGACAACTCAATTCAGGGCTCGCCCCATCGCCTGTCAAGGGGTTATGAAGATTTTGTATTGGTCACAGTGTGAGATCTCCAAGAGTATCACTAACGTGGAGGGACTTGCACAGATCTATTCTTCTCTGTAGGGCAATTTTTGATTCTGATCTGAAGTTACTCTCAGAAAGCATTCTTGCCTTTGTTCGTATATTAATGGTGCAGAAATAAGACTTCTTAAATGTAAGTCGTACGCACAATTTGTACACGATATCGATTGACAGTTATAAGAAGTCTTCTCCATATGCTGTTGTCAAAAGTCCAAGTCTAAATCATGGCTGTGGCATCGTCGTTTAAAAACCATTTAAAACTTCGGCAAACAATCAAATGATCTTAGCTCGGAAAAGATCTGGTTAGAGTCTAACCCAAGATTGAGAAGTTTGACAAAAGATCATCTTTGCTCAGTCTGTCAACTTGAAAAAGCAAAAGTTCTCCCACAAACCCAAAATCTGAAAAACAAATATGTGAAGTTCTTCATACCCTACACATGGATCTGTGTGGTCCCCAATAAGAGTCCAGAGTATTAATGGGAAGAAATACATTTTCTAGTCATCGGGATGGACTATTCAAGATTCACATGGTAAAGTTTTTAGATCAAAGGAGAAACTCCCAGGTTTGTCATCACTTTTTTAAGCAAATCAGGTTGTCTCAACAAAACAGTCAGATATCATCCGAAACAATAATGGAACGGAATTCGTCAACCAGTTATGTCTAAAAAATACTATAGAAGTTGTGGGCATATTTCATATAAAAGTCATTCTGTATCCCAGTCAACTCTTCAAACAAAACGGCTGTTGTCGAAAGACAAAATCGTGACACTTGTGGAATCCACGCACGAAACATGCTGAATTCCTCAAAAGCACTATGTTTCTATGGGCAGAAGCTTAGCTACCTGCTTTTTTACAACACCCAAAATCGATCCTTAACATTCATACTACTTCCACAACAACAACCCCTTATGACGCTTGTAAAACACTGATAAGATGCCTGATCTTACATTTCTCTGAGTATTTGTGCTCTGTGCTATCCTACACAAATGATACAAAGATCTAAGCGACAAATTTCAAGCCAAAGCCTTGACATGGGATTTCGTTGGGTATGCACCTATCAGGAAGCTATAGAATCTACAACAAGAGAACTCGTCGATTTAAAGAAAACTATTCAACGCACATTCGATGAGACACGCTATCAAACTATGGCTCCTGTACGCATGCAGTTCACAGACGCCAGCCTATCATGATGACACACCCGTGAGAACGAACTCAATTCAAGGGCCTCGCCTCCACTCAACGCATGGTCCCTGCAAGACTACAAACAATTCCACCGACAGCATAAAGATCTGGAGATTTTATACCAACCGATGTTCGATTGATTACTTTGAGCAATCTACAATAGTGAAACCAGTAACCTATCGCTACAATTGTTAATGCGCCATATTGTTTCTACATTCTACATTCTTTTTCTACAACGATTGCTCAAGATTGCACCTTCTCTCAAGTCCTTACACGTTGACATCCTCACAAGTCATCCTCCATTCTTTTCTCAAGGTGTCTGCAGCTGGACCAACTATCGAAGACCTCCTCAATTACCTCAAGCGTGACCTTTATCCCTCAGTTCAACCCTGTTCGGAGAACTATTTCTCTGCTCAGCTTCAAACTATCATTGCATGTTAGTTTAACTGAACCCAACCAAGTTACTCAACCACGAGATCATCTCAGAAGATGGACCAAAGATCACCTCCAGTGATAACACTCCGTTGCCTATCCCACATCGTCCTGTATCTACCATAAAAAAAAAAACTCAAGGGCAAACAACATAATACAGTTAGCATTCCTACTGGCTTTTCGTGGTGAGCAGCGTTTCCATACAGAACTGTCCAAATCCGAACCTTTTAACCATTCCCAAGAACTTCACATGGCTGTTGAACAAGAGACTGCTGGTTTTCAAGCTCAATGCAAGATAAATTCTCGAACATATTGATCGACTTTATGAGTATTGAGAATTAGTACCCTTGTGCCCAATCTATGTTATGGTTATCGCTCTCAATGGATCTACACAAAACTGACAGCCTTGATGATTATGGTGATGTACGAAAAAACTAAAGCTCTCGGCTCGTTTGCAAAGAGGCACTAATCGTCAAGAGGAAGGAATCGACTTTGAAGAATCATTTGCACCAGTTGCACGAATAGAGGCCATCAAAATTTTCATAGCCAATGAGCGGCACTAACCTAACATGATCATCTACCAGATGGATGTCAAAACTGCTTTTGTCTAATGGTGATCTCAGACAGAAAGTCTTTGTCCAGTCAGCCTGAAGAATTTGAAGACACAAGATAATCCTGACCCAATTAATCGTCTGAAGAAGGCGTCTTTATGGGTTAATAGCATGCACCCAAAGCGTGGTATTGACACAACTAACAAGTTCTTTTTGGCCAACCCATATCTCAAGGTTCCGTGTGGATCCAACGTTATTCACATGCAAATTAGGCAAACATATTCTACTAGTTCAAATATATGTAGAAGACGTCATTTTTGCGTCAACTGATCATAATGAGTGTCACATATTTTCCAAAGAAATGCAGACCTCCAAATTTCAGATGTCAATGATGGGCACAAATGTCGTTCTTTTCTTAGGATCTACAAGTTTCTCCAAAGTCCAGACAGCATCTTTATTAACCAATGCAAAATAGCTCTCGAAACCTTAAAGAAATATGGACTGGATCTCTCTTAACCCTGTCGAACACCAATGGAGGATCGATTGAAACTGGACGGCGGATCGTCATGGGGATTCTAGTTGACCAAACTCGATTAGAGGAATGGTTCGGCTTCTCCTAATGTACCTACAGCCATATACCTCAGACCTTGTATTCGCTTGTGCATGTAACGGCTATCCTCTCTCACTTCTTAACTCGTTTTTACTACTAAAAACTCTAAAAATAAACTAAAAAAAAAAAAAAAAAAAAACTGAAAATAAAAAAAAACTCTAATAAACTCTAAGAAAACTAAAAAAAAAAAAAAACTACTAAAAAAAAAAATCTTAAATCTAAAAAAACCTTTTTTATTGTATCTAAAAGAAAACTAAAAAAAACTAAAATACTAAAAAATCTAAAAAAAAAAGAAAAAGTCAAGGATTAAGAGTTTGACAAGCGTGGTCCTCTCCTTTTTTTTATAGGAATCCAAGAGACAAAGCAAGATTCCTTTGATAGTTTTTCCATTCGTTCTCTTTGGCTTAGGTCTTATGTTGATTTTGATTTTAGTAGCTCGGAAGGGACTTTTGGTGGTTTGATCACTCTCTGGGATAATCGAATGTTCTCGTTGGAGCAAAAGGTTGTGGACAAAAACTTCATTAGGGTTATTGGAACGTGGCTTGGTTTCTCGTCAAAATTCGGGCTTATAAATATATATGCGCCTCAAACGAATTCTTAAAAACTTGCGTTTTGGTCTACCATTGAAAACCTCATAAATTCAACCAATGCCATATCGATTGTTTTTTGTGACTTTAGCGTTGTTCGCTGTGTCGAAGAGAGGTTTAGAAGTAATTTCGACATTGTTAGGAATATGGTAATAGATAGTTACTACTAGTAGGTATGTAGTTCCTACTGGTAGAGTAAAAGTTCCTGCTGGTAGGTATGTAGTTCCTACTGGTAGAATAAAAGTTCCTGCTGGTAGGTATGTAGTTCCTACTGGTAAGGATAATTAATAAGTCAGTGCTGGCAAGATTTTCAAAGTTATCTCCTTACTGGTAAAACCCATATTAGTCCTGGTAGTATTATGTTTACTCAGAGTTGATAGTATAGTTAGTTAGTGGATAAGTTTATGCATTAGATATCAATAGGAAGTGATAATACTATTCTCTTTGCGAGTCTTTTAGGTAACAGTTGTAAGGGTTTCATAAGTATTTAAGGAAACCTACTTCATAGATGAGAAGGGACATCGAAAAACACCTATAAAATTATTAATAGAAAATATTCCCCATAGAGGATCATTGTTTAGTAATTTCCTTCATCTTTAACTCTGTTGTTTCATATTCGCGCGTAAACAATTATTTAATTTTTGTTTAGAGTCTCTCTTAGAGTTGCTTGTGATTAATAAGTACTCTACAACCTTACCAGCTTAAGATCTATCTAAAAGGGCTGGACCCTACCAAGTGGTATCAGAGCCTGGTAATAGAGAGGCATTATGTTAAGAGAAAGATTACTAAATCTCACTCATAAAACTTCCACAATAACGACTCTCACCAATTCCATCAATCAAAACTTCTCTAATGCCATCACCATCACAAACATTCACTTACCCATTCTACATCTGAACCAGTGTTCCTATGTCAACCTCTGAAATCCAGCATTTGTCACCAAACACTCAAACCTCACAAAACACACAGTCTCCAGCAGTCAAATTCCAACAATATCATACAACCACAAGTCTCAAACATATAAAGCAAAAATTTCCTTACTTAAAAGAAGAATGAATATTAGACGTGGGCCATGAAGATGAGTACTGATAAAGAGAACATTGATTACAACTTGTGGAACATTGTTCTAAAATTGAAACAGCAAGGAAAAAACAGAAGAGATCCAAAATGAATCTATTATGAAGACTTCCTTCCTGTTTTGGTTGGGAACACATTTTGCTGTCAAAGAGAGACAAAAGCAAGACACTCACGCTTTTCAGTCACCTTCCTGAGGGATCACAATAAGGCTGACTTTTCATCATCTAAGATGATGCCAGGAGTATCTGGTTGGTATTCAAAGGCCAGTTTGGAGGTAATGATGAAGTCCAAGAAAATGGCTGAAAATCTAATTCTTAAGTCCTGAGTTTTCCAGAATTTAGAGTAACTGAATATAGTGTCAATAAGGGCTATGACATGTTTAACAAAAAGAAATTGGTCAACTTAGTCATGAAGCCAGCTAAGCCAGACAATGAAGATTTGTAACATGAAGTTTTCTCAGAAGCACTTCCACCTTCTTGGTCACATTGGCCATCACTCTCACATCTTAAAACAAAGGGTGGGTCTTGATTATCTTAAGCATTGATGATCTGTACAACAACATAGGGAGGACCCCTTGAAATTGTGATGTGGAAGGGTGGCTCAAGTTATGAATCAATAAGAGGTACTCTACACTTCTCTGCTCCTACCCATTCACCCTTTGATTTAAGTGCTGCTAGCACTAATTCAAAGATATCATATGCTGATTCCTCAAAATCCAATCACCTTCAATCACGTTTTAAAAAACCACTGATTCATCAAGTGCTTGATACTTCTACAATGTGATTGAAAGTGTGCTCCCATTCCTTTGTTTGCTGAAAGTAAAATCCAATGACAAAAAAAGCAGATCACTTATTTAGGATTTAGATCAGATTTGGAAAATTAGATTTGGATGAATTATACAATCAAATGGAAAATGTGCAATGCATTGATGATTAAAAAACAGATTTGAAAAGAAAAAAGCTAGAAGAAAGATAATTTCAATAACAGGGATTCTGCTAGTTTGACAAAGAAGGAAGGTCAAATGGCTATAAAGTGTACAGAAAAAAGTTGGGTCACTTTTTGCTAGGGAATGTACAGGGAAGCAGTTTGATTCTAAAGCAAGGTACTCTACAAATTCAACTTAAGGATGAGCTGGATAAGTTTTGTATGAACCAAAGCCATTGTTGTCTGTGATTCAAAATGTTAAACAAGTCAGGTAACCATGAAGGAGAAATGAGGAAAAAGGTGTTTGCACAAGTATATGGGATGATTGCTGGAATGATGATGATGCTAGCGGGTGATGCTTTCTGGTGATGTTTCTGATCCTGCTGGCTGCAGAATTTGCTCTATGGTTTATCTTCTCTCAGGTACATAACTTGCCCTTGGTTGGTTGTGAACATAAATATGTAGAACTTAAAAGGATTTTGTGATAATTTTTTAGAAGTCAATATAAAGATTGTTAATCCAGGTACAAAGCCAAATAAAATACATAAAAAACCTTAGAACAACAGAAGGCATGGTAAACCCAAAGCAATCAGCTAGCATTAGAAGAAAGAATTAGAATATTAACTGCTGATTTAGAAAACACTACAAACATGTTAAAATATACTGAAAAAACTGAATGATCAGGTTAAACTTGAAAAACTAAATGATCAGGTTTAAACTTGAGGATTCTAAGGCAAGGTTTTGACAAATGGAAGGATCTTCCAAAAACCTGGACAAACTGATCAATAGCTCCCATGTCCCCTCTAAGAATCAAAATTTTGGTTTAGGATTTCCTAGAAACTTTTTGGATCAGATTTGGTTGTTTTGATCCCCTCTGACCGCCCCCTAGCATCTTGACACCACACCTGAGGATGTAGAAGGGAAACCTCACTATGAAAGGTTGTCAAAGCTGTTGGAAAGCATTCTTTTCCTTCACTTATAACAATAACATTCATGCCTCCTTCCAACATGTCCTGACCTGATGATACACAGATTACCTATGGTTCAAAAGTCTAATAATATTTTTGAAACTAACTTTCTTTAACTGAATGACCTTTTCTCATGTTGTAACAGTGACAAGCTCATCGCAGACTCAGAGACCACTTGGCACATGGCTATTGGCATCATTTGCTTTCACGTGTCAAGTCCTCAGCTCCAAGACCAATGAACACTTAGCCTCTCTGCCATCTAGTTTCAGTGATTTCAAGACAGTGTCAAAGACTCTACTAAAAACCAAGTTCCACCATTGATGAGTTCCTATGTTAATTCTTTTAGGAGAATGTAAAACTCCTAGGAATAAATGTAATACAGTGGAATAAAAATAGATCATTGTAAAAAACAATTCTTTTTGGATCTAAAACAATGCTTTAATTTGTGGTAGTAAATTATTTGATAAAATAATAGTGATTTTATGAGCAACAGTTGGGAATTGTAATAATAAACCTATGTGGCATAAATGTAGCCAATATCCCTATCCCCCCCAATTTGTTCCTAGAGCAACATATGTTCCTCTGGCTTAAGACAGGATCCATCAGCAACTTTTTTGCTGGTAATTTATTAAGTTTTGCTTTTTTCCTGCTTGGTGTAAGGAATAGACCAGCATCTATCTGTTTCCTCTCTAGCAGGAAGGCCATTATTCATGCATTAGGTGGAAAACACTGCTGCTAGACCTATGACCAGACCAACAAGCCATTATTTTCAACATTTTAAAAGGCCTAACTGTTATAACCAACTGTACATGGACGAGGGAAGATGGGAAACTGCTGTTAAGACCTCAGAAGGCTGTTCTTAGAAAATTAAAAGGCCATATATGCAGTGGGGATCCAAGAACAATGGTGGATCTCATCAATCTACATGGGTTAACCTCTTAACTTAATGAACCACAAGGAGGTCCCAAGGGGTTTCCCAGTAATTGACATGGGTCATCCCATGTAATTAATGATGTTGCTACTTTATTGATTAATTTTAGGACAATCCTCAATAAGAAAATAAGATTTAGGAATGTAGATATGGTTGTTCAAGATGGCCATGACCAGGGTAATAAGGAGGAAAAATTGGATGACTTTTGAAGATTAAAAGGGAGGTACTCTGAAAACTAATCGGAGGAGGAGCAGGCAAAAAATCCCTGGAAACTGTCCTAATAAGGACTTCCACAAACTGAAATTTGAAAAATGTATAATTATGTGAAGAGCTTCAAAACTATAATATTACTATGATCACAAAATTGTAGCATAAAAGAACAAAATCACCTTATCACTGAAACGAGAGCCTTGACCTCAATAAAGAATTCCAACTACCCTAATAAATAGTCATGTTGGTTCTAGATTTCCAATAAGGCACAATCTCTACAGCTTCAAATTGACTGAAATAATCCAACCTGAAAGAGATAACAACTGTTTGCTTGTGGCAAAAGCCAACCTCTGACGAGTCCTACAAAATTGCATATGAAGGAAGGCACATTGTGAATTTCAAAACATAAACAGCCTGGCAAAGCATGGGGATTAGTCAATGGGCTTCCCTCCACACTCTCTTCCACAAAATAATCACAACTGTGTTGCCGTGCAACAAAGAAAAAAGCAACACAATGGCTATCTTACAAATGGCCCATCACAGCTGTAAGCAAACCATTTATGAGCCTCACCATTTACTTATCATCACATGGATCTTCTTGTTTGAGTCCTACCAGCTTTTCCAATCCAAATATTTGATCACAAGTACTACTCTTTTCCTCCTGGTGGATACTGAATGGACCTTTAAGCCCAGGTTTATTGGGTTTTTCTTTTTAAAGTGGGACTAAGGATGAACCTATTATATGCCTTAAGGACTTTAGACTTTTATTGAAAACCAGTTAAATAAACAGGGTTCAAGCATAAGGTGTGACAAAGGGACAGAGTTTAAAAATTTCTAATTAATGAACTCTGTGGGTCAAAGGGGATAAAAGGGGTTAACAGTAATGCCAAAACCCCACAACAAAAATGGGGTTGCTGAAAGAAAAGAATAGAATCCTTATTAGAGTTAGGATCCAGATTTACTACCACACTTTCACTCCTTCATATTACAACCACAATCGAACTAGAAAAGAGATAAAGAAATTTAGTTTTTATATTTTAGAGAAAGAGAAATCATCGTAGCTCTCAGCTCTTCTCCCCCGCGCCCCCTCACAAACAACTCCCCATCGCCTCGCACAAAACAACCGACTCCCCACACACACACACACCCCCACCCCCAAACCATAATCCCCTCTTGAAATAAACCAAATACACCTCACTTGTGAATATGTCATAGGGATACAACAAAACCCCTACCCCAAACCCCCAAATAGAAACCCACAAACGAGCCCTATCCCCCTAACTTAAACCAATAACAACCATTAACTAATAAAAAATGCCGCAAGACAGACAAAAAATACATAAAGAAACGAACTTCATTATTCGACTCAATATATTGGAAGGCTAACAATCTCCCTCCCTCCCCCCCCCCCGAAGTTAGTTCAATGATGACACTCTCTAAACCTTCATGAGATAAAGACATTTCTTTTGGTTCAGTAAGCTCATGTGTCTTGGTCTTCACTTATGTTATTTTGTTGTAAACTTGTTCTCTTCATGCTTTGCGTCTAGACTTTGAGCCTTTGTCATAATTGTCTTAATCGTCTATCCATCTTCGATCATGTGTCCTTTTATTTACCTAACATTCTCATATTAAATGCCTAATCTTAAAAGCTTCAAATCAGAGTTTGCGGAAGTCTTTGTCTTTAAAAAAAAGAAAATCTTTTTTTTTTTTTTTTTTTTTTTTTTTTTTTTGTTTTTTTTTTTATTTTTTTTTTTTTTTTTTTTTTTTTGAAGCTTTCAAGATTGGATATCTATTGTAGAAAGAGCAGGAATATGTGGTAATGAATCGACTTTGGGTTGAAAGGGATACACCATCAAACCACCGGTTTACATGCCCACAGGATTCCGTTAGAGAAAATAGAAGAAAACGATTTTAAATCAATCGACGTATTACTTGTAAAAAAAAAGCGTTTATTTGTAACACATCGTGAGTTTTAAATAATCTTTTAATTCAAAATTCATTCAACCGACAATTCATTTAACTGGACCAAAATCGATATACCATTGTCACAGAAAGTAGTTGATTCATAAAGAATCTCGCAAGTCACCTACCAAGAGCTTGTTTTGATGTTGACTCAAGCATGGATTTCCATCTTCATTATGTAATACTTTAGTATCACACTCGGAATTTTTTTTAGCAAATAACACAATTAATATTGCTAGGACTCCTTGTTTAACAACAGCTTGTAAACTTGGATGATGTTCAACAAGTGTTTTGAAATGGAAATGTGACCTAACGAGATTTATGATTGATCTCTTGGCTCTAACCTCGAATAGTGCAATTTGGTTTTAGGTACTCTATCGAGGCTGGAGCATATTGCCACCTATTCAATATCAACAATCACGGAGTGAGATGTCAATAGATAACGTGTGTATCCTCCGTGACAACATGATACAAGTTTCTTTTGAGGAGAAACCCAAATGGCCTGAAAGGTTGCATTGGTCACTGGGTCCATGATGTCGTTTTCAATGTCAGCAATCAACTTGTGATTCTGACAGCATATGTATTGACCCGGTTTCTGCCTTAAGTTGTGTAGAGGGCTTCTTTCTTTAGACCCTTTATCCATACATTTCCATTTTCATTCTTCAAAACGCGCCTGTTTTCAATGCTTACCAAGACGTCATTATATAACTCCATTTTGTGATTGTTCCAGGATAACTCAATCATAGTCGGCATTATTCCCATATTACATTCATACACCAATCATACCAAAGGGACTGTTATTTCTCTCTAACTTTGGATTATCTTCCTTGGGTAAGACCATCCGGTTTCTAGTTGGACATATGATTGATTCCTAAACCTAACCACCTTAGAAATTAGATTCCGCTCGAGTGAAATTAAGATGTTTTGGGTATGAAAGATCGAACCATAGAAACCTTTTCTTTCAGCACATGATCAAATAGATCATATTTTAATTAACATTTTCGCTCCCCTTAGTTTTCAATAATAATAAAATCACTTAGTTTTGGGAAGATACCTTGTGATTAAAATATGTCTTGAAAAATTCTGGGGAGAAAAAAAAATTATTAGCAAGAATGGTTATTGGAACCATTAATATAATTAATGCACAACCAAAGAATATGATGATGTAGGCAGTACACCAAGCACATATAAACAAAGTATTTCGAAAAACTCCCCCTCAATAATAGGACCAAATAGAAATTGTTTGTCATAAGAAAACAACTGTGAGGGTAGGAGTGTTGAACACACAATTAAGAAAAGATTATGAATTGTCATCGAGAAATTCTTGAAAATTGTGTTCAAAACTTTTTGAAAACAAAAAATACCAATGTTTAGAGACATCCGCTTTTTACGTTAAGGGTAAGCGCCATTGAAACGTACACTATCCTTTTTCTTTGAGTCTAAAAACATTGAATGTCTTGTAAGAACAGCTCAAGAACCGAGAAACGTTAATTTTCTCTTTGTGATGATTATAGTTTATAAAACCTATTCCTTTATTGAAATAGTTCCGGGTTATGTACTGACATGTGCACATAAGCCATTTAGAAAATTAGAAATGACATGTTTTGAAACACAATCTTGTAACTCTTTGCCGAAAACCCCTTTCTTCATTTTACACACCCTAGTCAATGTTAATGATATTTTTTTCTAAGCACTGTAAATGTTATCCACGATTCCAAGAGACATGTCGATAAGAATCTTTTTTGGAAATTTTTTCCTGATTTATCTGATTTTGTATTATATATATTACCTGGTTGTCCTGCAGCATAGCTATTGAAGGTGGTAATAGTTAATTTCCAACTCTTGTCGTGATTAGCTGTCTTGTTTGCTTAAGGAACAACTTTTGGAACCAGCTTTGAACTTGACTGTTCATTGTTGTGGTCTATGAATTCCGAGTTCTGAACGGTTATGATCAGAAGTCATTTGATGAAGAACGAGGCCTGAACTGATGTAAACAGACGTCATTTGCCATAAGACCTCCCCTGAGGCTTGATCAATTGCGATCAAACGTCTTTAAACATTGAGGAACAGGCCGTGAAGTGGTTATTTTCACAGACACCATTTGATGTACTCATCTTGTTGTGAACCATCCAGGCACTGGTTTATCTAGGATAATCAGTAATGTTCCCACAGCAACCCCACTTTGAGAAATTTTTCCCTTCGGTGCTTTTGACATTGTGATAGTGCATCCGCATTTTTAGGGTAGGTCAATTCTTTGTTGCTTCTGACCATTGAATGATATACCTGCACTAAAAACTCCAGAGATTGTTTGCCGTGCATGAAAATGAGGGATATCTAATTTGAACCATGCGTGGGTATTTTTTACTGTTTCAAACCTTACCCTTGCAGAGTTAGAGTAACTATTCCTGTGGAATCCACCCTAAGACTAACATTACTAAAGATTCTACCCATTGGTATATTTTTTATCCACCTAAGAAAAATCTAAAAGGATTCATTATTTTCCCCGCCAGGGACAATGGTAGTCCTTTTTGTTTGAGAACCTATGTCCATTGGTGACTGTCTTTTTCTTCCCTGGTTTCTTTAAATGCACTTGACTTGTCTACAGGCATATATCCTTTGTTTGACTTATGAGGATTTTGCATCCCTTATTCTGTCAAGAGGCACCGAGGATTTTTAACCTGAGAAGGTATTTCTAATACGCATTCATCATGATATTCACTGTAAAAGGCACTTTTTGCCATGTAGGCATTGCAAAACATGTGAAACTTCAAGAAAAGGCTTTTTAGTTTCCTATTTTCTCACTAAGTAACATACTTTATTTGAAACCCGAATACTCATTGAAGCTTTTGCGCATTCCTAATTTATTTTTGTGTTTGCGCAACCATTTTAGCAAGTATTGGTTAATCTAGCAGGATCAATCAGACTTAGGTTTTTTCTTAACATCTTGTCTTTCTGAAGTTGTGCACTTTTTCTTAGCTTATCTCCTTTCTAAAGGTTTAAAAGTAGTTATGGAACCAATTCATTTGAGCCATTTTTTTTTTTTTTTTCCTTGGTGACTGATGTGACACAATGCTTGGTGCAATTTCCTTCCTAGAGGGGCCCAAGGTGCAATCACAAATCATTTTTGGCATAGCTAAAGATGATATCCCCCTCTTTGACGCCCAAGAGTGTGGAGTTGCATGTTTTGTCAACTTATTCTACACATCAACTTGGGAGGCAAACCGCTGTTGTGGACAATTGATATCGTTTCAGATTTATATATACGCAGTGTTTTGGTTATCTTACCACTGGTTGATTTTTGATTGATTGTAAAAGCGGTTTTCCTTCCCAAGATAGATGGTTGTTCACAAAATTATGTAAACCACACCCTTTCCCCCTTTTGAACATCAATGAGTGTCTTAAAACTCATTGATGGCTATGTTCTGTCCTTGCATTTAGAGCTTTCAAATCTTGTATTTCATGATATTGTTCACTTTCTTTTCGAAATACATTAGATCCGTTTTCTTTTGCAAACTGATTGTTTTTTCATTTGTTCTTTACAAATAGTTAGTAAAACAATGTTTCAAGAAAGAAATCAGTATTTTTTTCAAGTTTAGGAGAAAACTTTTTAACAAATTATTTATGAACTTCTTTGTTATCAGATTCAGTTTGTTTCGAAAGCTTTTGTTGTAAGACATTCACATTCCATTTACCTTGTGAAGATATAATCATTGTAATCCAGTAATGATCATTTAAAAATCATACAGAGAATGCAAATATGAAAAACATATAACATCTTTACTACAACACACTCTTCGAGAAGTAGATCATAAAATGATTTTGAAAAAATCAGCCTTTTTAGATTCAAATTCCCGTCAACCTCTTTTTCAAAGAGATTTAACGTACTCATAATCTTCAATAGCATTTTCCGTTATAAAGTTCATGTTCAAAGAGAAAACTATCATTTTTGACTTTTTAATATATGGAAAGAGGCATTAAGAATAAGGATTTTATATCAAAAGTTCCATGATCACATGAGCATTTTGGCACCTGAAAATAATCACTAGTATGTTTAAGAACAACCAAGTTAGATCAACATTTCCTCCCTAAATTGATTGATGATAATGTCAATTTTCCGTTAAAAACTTGTCTACTTTTACCTAATGGATTTTAAAACGGGATGAAAAGACAACTTTGTAGCAATGTTTGGTTTTTGTTCTAACAAACGGTTTTCTCCACATTGTCTTCCTAACTTCTTTTGCGCGTTCCAACTGATAAAGATACTCCAGTGAGGGTGCTTTGAAAATTTCATAAAGACTATTCTGTCTAGTGTAGTCGTATGGTTTCACTGTTTCTTTATCTAATTTTGATCTACTCTCGTTATCAAGAGTCATGGTCTCTTCCCTATTAGGGGCAAATCTGTTTGCAGGATCAGAAGTATCATATGGGATCTCATACAAACAGGGCTTTTCAGATTGAGCTTTCTTGAGGTACCTTGGATTGGCAAAGGTTAGTCTTAAAACCCATAAGATGTCGTTAATTTGGGTGCTAACATATGAATGGTCCTCTGAATTGACGATTCAGTTAAACAATTTTCGTTCAAAAACTTTAACTTTTGTTCCATTTCAATCATCTTGTCAATATCATTTTCTTCTTAACCTATTAAATCCAAATGACCTTTGTGTTCTCTTTGAGATAACCTTTCCAAGTTGTGACCTTGTTAGAAAGACTATTTTGGACTAATTCATAGTGTTTCTGATTGAGAACTGAAATTTCATAGGCATTTAGTTTTCAAACCTCTTTTAATTTTCAACGTCTTTTAGAGCTAATAGTCCTAGAGTTTCATTTAACTTTGTTTGAAGAATTTCATAATCAATCGTCCGGATCCATTAAAAGCATTGTACATCTTCTCAAAATCATTCTGTTTTGTTCTGATCAGGACAACAATGACCAATCCCGACAACTAATAGCCTCTCTCCTCCACAAAGCACTATTGGTTTCATCAAGTTAGTTTTTGCACTTTCCAATCTTGAGTCAATGATTGCTTTTGCTTTCCTTTAATTGCTTTAAAAATCATTTTTGTTTTTCCCCCCCCTCAGTATCATCCAAGAGTTTAAATTTGCAATTAAATTAGCAAGAGCACAAAACAGCACGCTCATTAGCAATTCTGAGCATGTTCTCAGAATGTTGTCCTTTCAACATTGGCAAACACATTCTTTTCATCATTGGTTTTTGTACCTATTTCCAATGGTCGTCTACAGTAGAACTTGATTCTGCAAGGTTAAGACTTCCTGAAAATCTTAATTTGCCATGAAAACCGTAATGTTGCTTCCAATTCCTCTTAACAATCTCTCACTGATACAATCCCACCCCCTGCTTGTATTCAACTCCTGAACTTGTAAACCGATGATGAACCTCGCTTGAAACCTTGCACTTTGAATCTGCAACTGCATTCACTTCCAAAAAAAAACTTTTTTTTCAAACGTCATCTTAAGCTCTTGCTCATGACTTACTCTTTCTATTATACATTGCTCAATGGAGTTCAAGTTCTGGATGATTGTTTCCTTGAATGTTTGAGCTATCATTTTAGTGTAATCTCTAAAGTTTTCTATTACCTCTCATAGTTATGTATAGTCTATAGATAGTACTGATTTATTCAAGGGTAAAGACACCTGATACTGATCAGGGAAATCCCCAGGTTATATTTCTAGTAAGGGGGGCTGAGCATGAAGAGCCGAAGCGAGCTGCGCTAGCCTATTACGCTTTTTAAGCAGCATCAAGGGCTTGAGGGCCGTCGGGGTGGATCTGATAAAAAGAATCTTGAATAATATATCGAGAAGGCGCTTTATAAACAAGTGTTAGGTTAATGAACCTTATCAAAAAAAACTGTTGCTTTTGAAATCAACGACATAGAGCGGAATTTGGAACACATTCCATCCGCGTGAAGTGTTTTATTCCTGCATTGAGTTTGTTTTCTAAGTTATTTTCCAGAGTTGAGATAACTAAAACTACGAAGGTTCTGGCAAACACCCATCACCAAAGAGTTGTGCAAAAGAAATGTTGATATAAACGGACAACCTGAGAAAGTCTGTCTTTCATCAAGAAGTTGAGTGGTTGAATTAAGTGGCTTTCAATTATGTTCAATGATTTTTCTTTGAAAATCTTTGCTTGCAAACTGTAGTTTTCGGATCTCCTCTCCTGGTTCCCTGGTTCCTCTAAAACTGAACCCGAAGATGAAGTAACCTTTGTTCCCATTTTAACGTGAATTATGAAGTGTAAAAGATTTGTTGGATCTTAAGTGGATATGATGTGATTGATGTTGTGGTTTTGAATACAATAGACGTTCACGGGATTTTACAAGTCTATGATTAGAACCGATAAAAATTTAACGGGATTTTACAAAATCAATAGAAAACCGTGAATGATTTGATTCGGAATCAGCGGCCAATGATTTAATTGTCTAAAAACAGATAATTTTCTGGCTAGGGTTAAAGCTGTTTGTTTAAATAGGCTCACCAAACTGAAACGGGCCTAAAAATACAGATGGGCCGTGAGCTAGAACAAAAACAAGTCTAACACAAATTCCAAAAAACTGAAAAATGTCAATAAATCATAGTAAACGAGTGTTTTGGGCCTCGAAAAATCCTTAACCAACTAAAGGTGGTTACAGCGTGATCCGTCTCGTTTTTCTCTTCGATTTGAGAGGTCACGGGCCTGAAACGGACTTACGGATCAAAAGTTATGGCTGTTTTACTGAAACCCTTTTCTTCACACAAAAAATTCTTAGTAAACCGCTGCCAATTAGTAACTCGCTGTTTAGCAACTCGCCGTTTAGCAACTCGCCGTTTTTAGCAACTCGCCGTTTTTAGCAACTCGCCGTTTTTAGCAACTCGCTGTTGACCTAGTCAAACCGCCGCCTGACAACTTCCTTAAAACGTGGATCTTGTCAAACCGCCACGAAGAATGCCAAGTACGAATTTTGCAAAATCACTCAAATAAGCGTTTAAGCCACGAACCAAAGCTAGGATTTGCAATATTAAGCGTCCCTAAGAAGATTTAACACACAATAACATGTATATCTTTGTGGATCGTCCAAAAAGTAGCAACTCTCCACGAAGAACACTAACCTTTTAAAGCTTATTTTTCGAGCTAGGAGCTTGTTTAACACACGAAATTTGAAGCACTCTTACCTTTTGATGTGTAGAACAAGTGAAGATCAAGATTAACAAACAAATAAGCCCAAAATTTTTTTTGAGCCGTGGGGTTTTTTGTCACAATATAAGCCACGAATTTGAGCTTGTTTTACCACACGAATCAACCACGAATCCACACGTAGCTCTGATGCCAATTGTAGGATCCCGTAACACTTCACTTCATAGAATCAAACACGAAATCGGAACTAGAAAAGAGAAAGGAGGTGAGTTGTTTAGAGAGAGAAAGAGGAGAGAGAAATGAGAGAGAAAAGAGAAAAGATAAAGATATATTTGAGATAGATATTTTTCCAAGTGAAAAATATCTATATATATACCCCTACACATTTAATGTGACGCGTGGGATATTTAACTAGGACTCGGGCTCGGGTTTTGCTTGGGATTAAACCCGAAACATATACAATATTAGATTCACTATCGAGCCCGATTCCCGATATTATACTATTACAACATTAACTAATTAAAGATCGAAGCTCCATCGTAGAGTGACCGAACTTCCTTGTTCGACTCAATAAATTGAGGCTAACAATCTCCCCCGAAGTGAGGTCTTGAACACGGGAACGAGCTTCCTTTATTGACTCAATAAAATTAAGGCTAACACCGAAGCTCTGATACCAAGTTGAAACGCCCCTTTCCCGACTTTAAAATTGACCAAAAATAAAAACATTTTACTCAACGCATGACCAGGAATGACCTCGTGTCATTCCTTGATAAACTGATCAAAATACATTACCATTCAACTATTGAAAGTACCATTAACATAAAATAGACTCAAATAGCTTTCCAACGATATAAAGCACGCCTTCTAACTCTTTATGGTTTAGTTTTTACGACTAAAACTATAATAACCACAAACTGTGACCTACGCATCCACCCTAAACCTTGAATACACCATATCCACTACATGGATACCCCGTATTGGACCATCAGGCCCATAACCTGCAAAAACATATGCAGAAAACCCCTTTTGACCCAAAACTTGACTTCCAGGACTCGATACTTTACAAAAACTTTCAGAATTCATTAACATAACATATAACTTCATTTTATTAAATGCTCGTGGTCTAAATGACCCATAAACATATACGTTACGAGGTTTGCCAAACACCCGTTTTGACCCATGTCTCAAACACAATTCAAACCACATTCGTGACTTTATTCAAACACTAAGACCTCGACTTAGACATCTTTAAAACAACATTCAATAATTAATTTAGACTCTTGGGGGGGATCTTGAATCGAGCTCGGAAACTAACTCTAATTTCATTCGCAAATCCAAATATTTCCTATTTCCAAGCTTCCATTTTTATACCTTCATCGAGGCTATATCTTCCTCTCATAATAACCTACAAAATGGTTAAACAACTAAACAGTAAGTGAAACGCTTAGTAAGTAATAGACATAACAAGTTATCATACATCATTTATGCACGCTTGAATCATAAACATCATTTACAAGTCCAAGAGACTAGAGTCATACAATCACTTTCTTTCTCCTTCATTAACATAAGCTTCACACACCATCATTTACATCATGACTAAGTAAATCACTTCCTAGCTGTTTAAACCAACTAGCATTTCTATCTTGATCTAAACACTCTAGCAACTTAACCTACATCATTAACACAATCAAATCACATAACACAAGGCACATATCACAAATATGATAAACTCAATATAATCTCTTGTTATAGTCAAATTACTTGCCTCATATCCAAGCTAATAATATCAAGAGCACCATCATCATCAATCATTGATTCCTAAATCATAATCATCATACATCATAAACATTTTATAAATTTTACAAATAAAGGGGTTTCTAGCCTTACCCAAGATATACCTATCTCAATATTAACCTTTATATGATCATGTCATGATCATATCACAAAACCTCCAAAATTACTAACTTTATTTAAAACCACTTAACCCATGATTATTATAACACTATATCTTTACTTTAAAACCATCTTTACCCAAAACCCTCAATTTTTCTCAAGAACCCTAATTTCTTAAATTCCTATTAAATCATAAATTAAAGATTACTTACTTGAGGATGATCATTACTAGGCTCAATACTTGCACAAACTAATCTAATTCATCAAAACTTGATCATTTGGAAACTCATGATTTCCCTCCTTTTCTTTGATGTCTCGACACCCACACACACAACACCCTCCTGGAATTGTGTAGAAAATTACAAAGATTTCATATATATACTAGTTATGAATTTGGTCAATTGACACTTTAGGTCCCTTTAAGTCCATTTTTCTTATAATTGTGACACATCATATAATCTACTTCCATATTACTTATATATTGACTTATTCAATACGTCGTATCCATTCTCATGGATACGCCGTATCCATGCTAAACTACCGATACTCTGTATTTATTAACCGAAAATGCTATATCCATTCTTGTAATAATACGTCGTATTCACACTTACCAATACGCCGTCTTGGTTCTGCCAGACAGATGCTTAAGTCTCTTGGCACATTTAGACTATTAAAGTCATAGTCAAACTTACCTAATGGCATTTTCGTAATTAAAATGCTTAAAACCTGGTTTGGGGGTGTTACAGAGATAGTCGATCGCTTTGGTTTTCCATGTTCAGTAAGGACCCCAAGATGTGAGCGGAGTCACGAGCAGGGGTAGCACTCACGATGACCGTTAAGAGTTGTGTTTATTCTCAGGCAGAGAATAGAGAATAGAGTATGTTGCCTTGGACCATTTCAAGGAAATGGTCTTGTATTTATAAAGACACATTTATGGTTTCGTGCAACTCATGGATGCGATCTAAGGATTGAGAATGGTCCATATGATGGACATCCAAATGAAGAGACAAAGAGGACACATGGAGTGCCAACCTTGGTTCTTGACGTTCATGGACTGCTCCATGAACGTCCGTATGTGCTCAAAGCACATTTCGTAACACTACCTCATAGTCGAAGGAGGTAGTGACACATGTTGTCTGTTGTGATGGCTTATGGGAGAAGTTCCCAATCTAGCGGCCGACTGTGCATGTTCGCCAAGCTTGTCTTTGTTATGCCTGGCCTGGGAAGTAATTGGGTTGATTGGCTTAAAAACTCAATTCATATCTTGTAATCTTTTTTCTAGCCTCGGCTAGCATTTTTATATATATCAGTTGTTTAAAAAAAATAGTGTCATTTGATGAAAGTGTGATGGATAGTGGAGTAATAATCTGGAACTGCATAATACATTTACGATTCAGAATACTTGGGTGAGCATGGTCAAATGATTCACAAGAATATGACCTTTTCTGGACGGTTGCTAAATTTCTGTTTATCCAAAGGGATCACATTCTGAGTTTAATCAAAAGATGCTCAAGGAAGTAAATGAATGAATAAATCCGCAATGTGACAACTTTGCTCTTCTTATTATGCTTGCCTAGTCGTATTATGCTTTCCTTACAATCATGACATCAACATCGACAATTCGACATAAACGTCTATTATGCATCCGCAATTCACAAGATTCATGTAAGTGCCTTCATGCGCATGAACCAATCAACATAACTTCAGTTCAGACGATGAGTGCGACACCGTCACGACTATTCCTTAACATAACTTCCTACGAGAAACAACTAAACAAGACACTTGACAGGGTAATAATCCCATGTTTTTTGTAATTAACATCAAAAAGTCAGGTGGTGTTTGGCGTTTGATAATAACTTAAACGGTCTTAATTCGTAGATAGGCAAATTTATTAAGTCATTAATTAATTGAGTGTTTCTTTGGTTCTTAAAATAAATTGATGACCTCTTAAAAAAAGCCATGGAGGTGAGGGTCTCTCAATTAAGTCTATCACTTTTGTTACACTTTTACATATTTATCCTCCTACAACTTTTATCCAATTAATTTTTTATTCTAACACTTGCTCATATAAAAGGGTGATCTAGACATTTTATTAAGCACACAAAACAAACAACCATTTATTCATTTACAAGCAGACAACATATGCCTAGACAATCACATTAATTTTACGAAACTTAATAGAAAAGCTAAACAAACAAGCAATATGAAAAAAAACTCAATCCAGAAAGTTATATGAAAGTTGTTTTTTTATGACTAATAAAAAGGATGATTAAAAATATGAAGTGATAAAACTACAAATATTTGCAATAAGTCATCATTTAAACAAATAAGCCCTTAGTTCAGTCATGGAATGTCAAACTAATTTATCTTTAGATAAGTCAGAAACAACATTCTACTTTATACCGCAACTGATCGCCTTTAATTTGGTATGGTTCAACAAATTTTAGTTCTTTGATCATGCAGGCACCCTAATTCAAATATCGCAAATGAGATACTAAAACCATTTTGATAACAAAAATTGTTACAATAATGTGAAGGTTTTTGGTGAGCTTTAGAGGTATAAGAATCTTAAGTTATATTATCAGAAAATAAAATCAATCCAAAAATCAACTTCAACTCATTGAAGGCGTGAGGTGAGTAAGTGAGGCTCGCCCAACACCAATATATTAGGTATACAATTAGGCACGTTTTTGGGGATCCAAATCATTGGGATATTCAATCATCAGCATACATCAAGGACATTTGTTTTATAAAGCTACAGTAAATACAATACAATATTGAAGGGAAACGGGCATTTTTAGCTCAGTCCACGATAGGCTGATATATGACCCAGTCGAAACCAATAGACAGAAAAATGCTCGAAAGCAAGTTTGGTCCCAACCGGGGTTGCTCTATACAGCAACTTTTTTTAGCATTTCTCATAGCTTATAATACTAAAACAAAAACCAAATCCTAATCATGCTATTACTTGTTCCTATACTTTCTGACAGACCAATTGAGTCTCTCTCAGGACCAAGAAAAAAAAGAAGCTATTATAACTTGCCACAAGAATCGCTATACACAAAGCTATCTGACCAAGCTTTTACTTGGTTAGCCGGCTAGGCGGATATACTGTATTTCTAGTCACCTGGGCTCCTTCAGCCTGAACCTCGCTGAGCCTTGTCTTCTCAAGGCGTGCTCTCCGAGCAGCTTCTTGGATATGGCGGTCATGGTCTTTAAGCATCTGGTCCATGTTTGATGAAACCAGGGGACCCGAGAAATGGATCTTATTGTTCCCCTTGTATCCTTGACCGTCCTAAATATAATCCAAACAGAAAACAAATAAGAAATCGTCAAAGCAACCTGCCGAAATGGTTTCAGTTGAAGACTTTTTAACTGACCATAATTTGTTCCTTATTACTAGCTCTTCCACTTCCTATCCGGCAAGGGCCAGCCATGTTCTGAGACATATCAAGATACCTTTGATCTTGCTTTCTCGCACGTATAAATTCTTCGGTTGATTCTGATAACTTACCCACCTGATACTTTATTGGTTGAGAAGGAACATATTTCTTCCCTGATTGTGTGCCTGCCACCAATGGGCCTGAATAAGATGCCCTCATTGGCGGAGAACGTTTCACACCTTTGGCCACATCTTTTGAACCATTCGGGATTGTGGGTTGCTCAATAGAAAAATCAGAGGCAGTATCTCCATTGTGCCTGCTGAAGAGCTCACTTCTACTCTGTGAGCTTGCACGATCCCGCCTTTTCTGAAATAATATATGACGTTCACCCGAAGTTAATAACTTGTGCCGGCAATAGTAACTGTTGCAACCAAAACAAGGAAGTGTAACATTTCATGCAGATACCTGTATTGATGTGACTAACTCAGCATTAGCATCAGGAGCTGGCACTGCACGAGTTTCTTTTGGTCCCTTGCTTCCTGCTGCCCTTTGTCTACAGAATTCAGAAAATTCATTAACCAAAGTCTCACATTCAGCACACGGACATAGATATAGAAGTGCCATATAAACGATAACTATTTCCAAAAGCACACATATTATCTTAGGTATACAACATTGCCCAACTGAAAAGAAATTGATAATATACACATAAGTCTAGGACGAGGAGGTCACCTTAGCTCATGAAAAGTTAAGTTACTTATAGCATTTGTTTTCTGTGTGCCACTTAAATATCTAAGAGAATATTTTATTCGTTATATGTATAGCTAAGAACAATTTTAATGACTAAAGAAATGGTTCTGCACAAATATATGCACATACCTTTTAGCTTCATCGTCTCTCATTTTCGCATCAATTTCTTTGCTGGGAGGATATTGTGGCAAAGTTGCAGGATCACAAGCATGTGGTTCAGTCGTAAAGAACTGGAACAAAATAAATGTTTACATAAACCAAATGACCATAAAGCTGTCATAGACAGTCCTGCATACATCAGTCTACATTACCGCTCTTTGTCATCTCACTTGATTTCATGTATTTCTTGCATTTTCAGTAACAAATGTTCCAAATTTGTTTTAACAAAATAAAAAAAGAAAAACATTTAGGACTATAAAAAGGAGTTACCTCGCTCTTGAGAGCAAGAGCAGCAGTTCCTCTTTGCCCAGGATCTATTGCAAGCAAACTCTCCATAAGCCCAATAGCAGCTGGAGGAAAATCCTTAAAGGCTTCTATGATGCGTCGTTTATAAGGCTGGGCCGGTTTGAACACTGTTGAGTGGGGTAATTTTGATTTTGTCCAATAATCATTAGACGGTGAACCACAAAGCTTAAAAATCCTATGCAGTTGCTCAACCTACAAGAAACGGGTCAAACTGTTCAAAGTCACCCAATGAGTATTCCAAGTGTTTACAATCTCGTTTGTGATTGTTATAGTACCTCAGTTCGGCCAGGCATGATAGGCTTGCCTGCATATAACTCACCAAGGATGCATCCTGCACTCCACAAGTCAACAGCAACTCCATAACGAGTAGCTCCAAGTAGTAACTCCGGTGGTCGATACCATAGAGTCACAACCCTGCTAGTCAATGGCACAATTTGACGACTATCATAGAAATTCGCCAACCCAAAGTCAGCAATTTTCAAGATTCCATTATTGTCGATCAAAAGATTTGAACCCTTTATGTCGCGGTGCAGGATACCGTTACTATGACAATGATCTAGTCCACTTAACAGTTGTTTCATATAGCATTTGACCTGTAAACAACGGAATCATTAGCTCAGTATAATATAAATAACCAGACGGCTGAAAATTGCATAGATGAATGATCGATATGATGAGACACCTGTGGTTCAGTGAACTTGATTCCAGGTAGTGTTACAAGTCCAGTTAAATCATGTTCCATATACTCAAAAACAAGGTACAAGCTACATGAAGTCCGTGAAGTAATCAATCCTTCAAGTTTAATTATATTCGGATGATCAAGCCTTCGCAAAATAAGTATCTCCCTCGCCATAAAAATAACACTCTCAGCATCCTTATTATCAAATCGTACTCTTTTTAATGCAACAATTTTATTACTCAACAAATCACGAGCTTTATACACATTGCTATACGTCCCTTGACCAATCTACAACAATAATATATCACAATTAAGCACTTAAACAATTACACTGTCACACTCTAAAAAACACAACGAATACAAAAATCATAATACCTTATCCAGCTTCTCAAATGTATCTGCACGACGAGGCAACCAACCATTAATAGCTTCACCAGCCACTTCAGCAAGCCACGAGGGCCAGCCCGCCACAACCTGCTCCCCCTCTATACCTTTCGGCATACTCCTAATACTCAAACTAGTATCAAACACAACACCCGACCCTTCTCTCTTCTTATCATAACAATCATCTCTTACGCGCCTAGAACTATTCACTCTCTTATCAATAGACCCCGTTCTCACCTCCCCTCTATTTTTGACCCTAAAACTCTCCTCCCTTCGCGAAACACGCGATTCGGGTAATTTACTACCAGACCTCCTATCCCATGGGCTCGAACTCGAAGGCTTAACACAAATACCACCCATTATTCCACCAACAAACTAACTAACTAGAAAACCCCTTTTACAAAACTAGCTGAAATACCAAAAACATAATTAATATAGTTTCAATTACAACTATAAATAAATAAGAATTTAATTAAATTATACCTTCCATAAATCCCAAAATTAGGGTTTCAACAGTGGAACCAAAATTAACGTAAAATACAATAAAAAGGTAATAAAGACAAAATTGCAGGCTTGAATCAGTCAAAGTGATTAAAAAAGATAGAAACTTTGATTTATTTATTAGTGAAATAAAATTGGGGGAATGAAAACAGAGTGATTTATATGATTTGGAAATGAAAATGAAACCCTAAAAAACAGAGGAAATGTTTGATGGTGATACTGTCTTTGTCTGGAATCAATTATGCCACTGTTTTTTTTCTTCTCTTTACTATGGTTTTTTTATTTTTTTTCTGAAAAAAAAAACAAAGATACTTTCATGGTATGTTGTGTTGGAATCTTTTCAGTTTTTGTGAAGATTTAATATTAAGCCTATACCTATGTTAAATTTTGAAAGTAGTAGTTAAATCAAAGTAAGTGAACGAACTTTAAGAAAAAAACGAAAAAGGTTGAACAACTTTGGTTCCCATGGTTTGGAACAAAGAGTTTTCTCCAAACCATTCAAAATCATGTTTGGTTCGGCTAAAATTGACAAATTTGAACTCTTGAGCTCATACTCTTCGATGGCGTTTGGTTCGTGAATTTGAAATTCTGAAATTCTATATTCTAAAAAATTTCAATTCTTTAGAACTTAAAATTTCAGAATTTAAAATATCTTCGCATGTTTGGTTGACAGAATTTCATATTATTTTGAAATATATCATTACTAGATTCAAGG
>BQNB010043972.1:0-38468 GCA_026074375.1 Tanacetum coccineum
AGGGTTCCTTTTATAGACTAAGGAAACCCTAATGGACTTTACAAAACGCGTATAAAGATCATGCATATCCTTTCCTAAGATATCTTATGCATATCTCATTAACAATACTAACTATTTTATACTAATGGTACTAAGTATCTGATCAGTACTAACATTTTGTATTGTCAGTACAAATTACAACTAGTGGTACTAACTAATATAACTAACGGTACTAAGTCAGGAATGCATAATTCCCAACAGTCTCCAAACCCAACATGTTGAGGCCTTAACAGCATTTCCCTTGTTTCCCTTAACAGCATTAAGAACTGCTTTTGACCTAGCAGTATTAACTACTGCATTTGGCCTAGCAGCATTAACATTTTTATCATTAACAGTATTAACCCTTTTATTAAAAGTACTGTTATTAGCTGTTGTTATTTTGTTAAAAGGCCTTCTAGCAGTTGAATATGCATTATTAATTACATTTTTCATGGGTCCTGCATTATTCACTGCTGTTCTTGGTTGAACAGTATTAACTGGTCTAGCAGCATTAAGTGAAATTTGGCCAGACCTAGTTAAGACTGTTCTTGGAACCATGTTCCTTTTTTGACTAGGGTGAGTTAATTTAGAGAAATTCTGTTTGTTTACCCTTTTAACATTGGTCCAAACTGGTTTTTCAAACCTTTGACTATTATACCAGTTATTTCAATCTTTCCTCAAATGTTCAAAACTACCACACACATGACAAGCTTTGTTGAACATCTTAAAATCATTCCCTAATTTTTGAGACATCTGCTGGTTCCAATTTCTTTTGTTTCCTCTAGGACTAGGTGTGTTTTGCCTATTTTTATTAACTGATGTGTTCCTAGGAGATTTTACTTGCTTAGTAGACTTAACAAAGTTTATCTTAGTAAAACTGGGTTTATTAAACATCTCAACAATTTTAATCTTAGGCACATCTTCTTCCTCACTTTCAGACACACAATCCTCAATAATTGGTGCTCCATCTTCTTTCCTAGGAGTCTTAGGTTTATTAGTCTCAACAATAGGCTTTTCAACTACATACTCATTAGCAAACTCATTTACATCAACAAAATCATCTAGACTAAGATAAACTAAATTAGATTTTGGTGGCATAAAATTCCTAGTATAGGGAGGTGGGACAACATTATACCCTAATCTTGTTTTACACTTATCCATTATCTGTCTGTCTAGAAGTTCACTTAGGCTTTTTGATGAATTTTCAAAATTTTGTACTGTAAGTTGAACCTCATCTTTTTCTTTTGTAACCAACTCCAACTTCCTTTTAAGCTTTGTAATATCTAAATCTCTTAAATAGACTTCACGTTTTAAGAGTTTTATATCTTCCTCATATACAGACTTATTTTTCTTAAAGATTACTAGTCTAGCTTTTACAGATTCTAAACCAATTTTATATGAGACAACACTTATCCTAGATGTTCTTAAGTCTTTGACTAATTGTTCATTTTGTTCTTTTAGATCTTTTACACATTCTAAACAAGATGAACAACAATTTGAGTTATTAGATACCTCAGAGTTTGTAGAAGAAGTTGAACTTGTTGAAGAATAAGCCATGAGAGCAAAATTAGTTGACTTTCTTCTGCTTGGTCACTATAATCATAGCCAAAGCCATCACACTGAGACACTAAGGCATTTGAAGTAGTTTCCTCAACTGGCACAGTCCTTCTGATAGGCTCTTTGTTTCTACAGTATTGATTCTTGGGTGCCCTGACTCCCTTGCAAAAGTGTCCTTCTCTTGTGGCAGGTTTTGAGTTGCATACCCTCCACCTTGGACTTGTGAAACCTAATTATTTCTTTGTTGGCCATATCCAGCTTCCTTCAAGTATTCTTCAGGAATCTTCTTGCACTCATAGTCAGCATAGCAATGTTCCACCTCAAATCCATCTCTTCTAGATCATCAGGATGGATTTGTTATAGATCTTCATTATCAAGATGTGGAATACTTGGTTGGCTAGCAAAGAAGGAACAAATCACAGCATCACTCAAATTTTCAACAGTTGTTGAGCTATCAACAACACCTTGAATGCTATCAGTATTAACACCCTAAGCAGTATTAACTACTCTAGTTGCACTGTTAGTGCTGCTAGAGGACATACAGGCTACATTATGTGAGTTTGTGGTTGAGCTAGATGTCCCCTTGACCTCTGATTCATAAGCCTTTAGGTTGTAGAAGAGATCATCCAAACTTAATGTCTCAATCTCTGGTTTGTTCCTCCACACAATAGTATGCATAGTCCATTCTTGTGATAGACTTCTTAAGAACTTCTGATTGATGTCTTCTTGAGAGATAACTTCACCATGCATCTCTAGTTGACTAATTAGCTTTTGAAGCCTTTCATAGGTTTGCTCAATCACTTCTGTGATGGATGCAGCAAAGATTTCATATTGCTGCTTCAGAAGATTTTTCTAATTATTCTTTGTAGCAGCATTACCTCTAAATATGTTCTCAATTGCCTGCATCAGTGTCTTAGCATCCTTGTAGGAGTTGAATTGATGCTCATTATGTAAGGCCATCAATAAAGTGTTTCTTGCCTTTAATTCTGCCCTTCTTTGTACCTTTTCTTCAACACTTGTAGGATGGATAGCAGTCTCCTTACCACCAACAAGTTTTGTTACTATGGGTTCATTACCATTTTCTATGATCTCCCATAGAGTGTAATCAATGCACTATAGGTACTGCTCCATTCTTATCTTCCAGAGATCATACTCACCAGGTTGGAGTATGGGTATCTTGATGGTTTAAGTAGATTGAGACATCATTGTTTCTTGAAAAAGTAGATCTTGTGTGTAGTAAAGTTTCTACTTATTCAAAGCTTCTCACAAGCTCTGATACCACTTGTTGATCCCAATAGAATAGATCTTTAATCCATTAGTTTGTATAAGGTATAGTTATGCAAGATAAATCTAACACAACTATAGTAGAAACTTTGATTATGAATATCAAAGACTATGTGGAATCTAGTCAATGATACTAAGAAGAATTACAACGAAACAGTAATCAACAAAATCAATAACAAAACAGTTTACTAAACTTTCAGCCTCAATATAAAATGAACACTCTTAATAGTGTTAGGGTTTACAAAACCTTGAAGCTACGAATAACACTTTTCTAGATATCTAAATTATACAATTTTGGTACATAGAACTCTATACCCTAGGACCTCCTTTTATACACCAAGGAGTTCTAACAGGCTTACAATATTTTCCTAAGTTATCATGATCTTCTAAACAAATAACTCATACGTATCTTTTACAAAAATATCTCATACATATCTCGTAAGTAATCTTGATAAGCACTGAAGGGGTTGAAGTCTCGGTAAGCACTGAAGGGGTTGAAGAATTAAAAATAAAAGTTAAGATAAAGGGTGAAAAGAAAAAAGCCCTCCTTATAGTTAGGCATAAACCGGGTCAATACATAAACTGTCAGAAACACGAAGTTGTTATCTAGTATTGAAGACAGTCGTCATGGACCCCGTGACGCAATGCACAACCCTTCCCAGCAACTCAAGGTCCCTCAAAAGACTCTTGTTTCATTTCTTACGAAGATTAAACACATTTCTATCAACTTTCTCACTCCGAGTTAGTTGGTATTAAAAAGGTGGCAGTCAGCTCCAGCGTCCAATTACTAAAACCCAAAGTGCACTATCGAGTCTAGAGCCATAAAAGAGATCATCCATAAATCTCATTAGAACACTTATCCAAAATATGCTTGCTAATTCACACAATGTGAAAACAAGAAATATATCAAGAGTCCTACGCATTATCCTTGTGATTTTGCCTGAACATCCAAGTGATACTAAAGTATTCACAGTGAAGATGGAAATCCTGCTTGAGCCAACATCAAACAAGCTCTTGGTAGGTGACTTTTGAGATCCTACACGGATCAAACCTATGATACTGGATATTGATTCGGTCTAGCTTATGAATTGACGGATGAATTTTGAAAAAGTTAAAACTGTTGGTGTGTTATAAAAACCGTTTACATCTTAACACACCAACTGATTTTCTAAATTAATTTTCAATCTTATGTCCATGGGAAGCCTCACAAGGGTATCTGGACATAGGAAAGTTGAACACGAATTGTCGGCTTAATCAGGAAGATAGTAACTTATCGGTTCACTCTTATCGTGTTGTCTGCTTTGAGACGCTCTGGAAATGAGAACGGCTAGTACAGCTGTGAAACCCTATCAATGAGATTCTTTAGAATTCTACCTGATCACATGCAGTATTTATAATGATTAATGGGGAACCGTAGTTGTTACAATCATATTCAACGAAGTGACAAAGCCACTTTCGTCCATATGTGTTGTTTATCACTAACCCATTCATGCAGATTTCCTGACGATGGTAGCAATTTCCCGATGACAAGTCAAAGCGAATACCACATGCTCATACTCGACCGACATAAGTAATAACATCATAAAAGCTCAAGTACATGTTTCAAGACTTCTGATACTCTGATACCGTATGTATTTCTTGAAGTGGTGAAGTATTAAGTTGATACCGTACGTCCTCCATAAAGTGACGAAGTGTTAAAGTTAAAGAATATCAAGAAAGATGGCTACACTCGCTTTCAACATCAAGAACAGTATGAGCATGTCGGTCCAGAAGTCACAAGATCACAAGAAAGCAAAGATTACAAGATGGAAAAAAGAGATTAAGCTTGGTTGATGATCTCAAAAAGCTCAAAAGATCACATACAAGTCAAGAACAAGATACAAGCTAAAGCCTAAAAGTCTAAAGATTGCTACATCAAGATTAACAAGATAAAGAACAAGATAACAAGACTACGAGCTAAAGATGGAAGACATTCATAGAATGTAGAGCTTAAGTTTTTGTAAATTGAAGTGACCTCCCTTAGGGGGGGATTGTTAGTAATCGAGAAAAGACTCGGTCACTTCTAAAGTTGTAATAGTATAGCTCGTAGCATAATATTTGGAAACTTACCAAGCTAATTGGGTCAACATAAGTCATCTTTATGTTGACCGACCCTATGCTAGGTATATATACCCCTCTCCATGCCTTGGAGAGGGTTGGCTGTTCATTTGGTCATTCATAATATTACATTTTCCTTTCTTTCTCTCACTAAGTGCTACAACCCTCCTTTCTCTCTCTAAACATTCTTTCTTGATTAGTTGTTAAGTGATTTGATACTTCTACAGATTATAATCTATCTTAGGGATTAAAGCAATGGTGATCTTATTAAACCCTAACTCATGGAGACTTTACCCACTTACTGTTTAATGGCAATTCATACACTAGTAGTCCACTAACCAGGTCTTTACCAATTAATTAAGAACATACACGTTGATCCCTGAGGTCACCTGCTAGTCTAACTAAGCTCACAATCTAAGGGCAAAGATAGGTCATTATTTATGATCCTATTGATCTAGATGTATAAATCACTATATGGAGAGCCATCCCAACATCTATATTACTTGGTATGTATCACTAGATCCAGTTGAATGATAGGTCGCATACAAAAGCATGTAAACAAGTATAAACAGATAAACATAAACAAGCAATCAACGACAATTAAGCAATCGAGATAAACAAACCAAACATTCAGATCTTTATAATAATGGCTAGTACCCGAAGGTATTAGCCTTCAAACGTCATAATTAATACAAAAGTAATAATTTAGCCAAGGTAAACTAACCGAGTTAACGAATGATACCAAAAATTGAACGATTACAAGAGTATAGGAGATTACAAGTTGTTTCCTATGGAATTAATTAAGTTGCAAGACCTTTTCTGCTCTTCTTCTCCTCTGAAAATCGACTTTTATGGTTTAGGTATAAAAAAAATGATTTAGCACACTTAAAACTCATTTTTGAGTTTTTTATTTATAAGGTCTAGAAAAAGGTCAATACAAAACTCGTTTTTGAGTTTTCTATTTATAAGGTCTGGAAAAAGGTTAATATGGCGTATCGAAAGGCTTTGATACGGCGTATTAGGGGTTTCTTGGAGTAGGGACCACGTTTGATATCTTCCAAAATATTTTATTTCCATAGCTTGAATACGGTGTATTGGTCTTCCCTGGATACGGCGTATTGATCTTGTTTCCTTCGTGGTCATTTGTGAAGTGCAGGCACAGATACGCCGTATCTTCCTTGATGGATACGACGTATTGGTTGTCAGAACAGTAATCTTCAAATGTCTTCGTTTAAGCTCTAGAATGCGTGCCTTTTTGCTAATCTTCACCAAGTACTCCATAATTACTACATTTCTCAAATACAAATGATTAAGTAACAATTCTTTGAAATAATTATATAAAATGGGTTATTTTCATAGGATAAATGATGCTATAAAAGTGACTTTATATGGTGTCATCAATAATCATAACACGATATGGACGAGGTACAAGATCCCAAACATCAAGACGTTCAAACTCATTGAGTTCTTCTTGCATGGCTTCAATCCAACACGATTACGTTAATGCTTCTTTATAACTCTTGGGTTCAACGGAAAAAAGGAAAGAATCGAAATAACAAAACATGGTTTCAGTTTGTAGTTGATGTCGAGTGGAGACGGTTCTAGAAGGATAGCCAATTACATTATCAATCAGATGATCTTTGGTCCATTTACTGATGTGTTTAGGTGGTTGATTGACTAAGTACACATTATTTAGAATAACAACCTGAGAAGAGGATTCTTCTAAACTTGGTTCTGGAATTGGAATACCAAATTGGGGATTATTATCCATAAGTGCAACTTCAATATCATGATCTGCTTCTTCAGCACCGGGAGGAATAACATAAGATGGTGATGCTTTTGGATTTTGTGACGTACTTGGTGAGGGTGCATCTTGATCAACTGATGTCGAGGAAGGTAGACCGATTAAAACAGTAGGAACTAGAGCAGCAACTTCAAGAACTGGAGCAGCAACTTTAGGAACTAGATGAACAACACATGGTGGAGGACGAAAGTATTCATCAAACAACGGTTGAAGCAGTAAATCCTAGTCATCTCTTGTTGGTGGGGCAAAAGGTGATGAAGAAAGAGGTTGTGGCACGAGTCCTGAACTGAGTGTTCCAGGAGTCATTTCATAAAGTGCGGGTCCTGAACTGCTTTTTTCAGAAGCCATCATTGTCAGCTTATCAAAGTATACATGTATTGTTTCCATAATTTGTCTGGTACGTCAGTTGTAAATTTGGTAAGCCTTCTTTTCAGGAGCATATCCAATGAAAATACCAACATCAGCTTTAGCTTTTAGTTTGCCCAAATCCTCATTGTCATTAATCGGATAACAAAGTGCACCAAATAAATAAAGATAGGAAAGATCTGGTTTTCTTTCATGCAGTAGCTCATATGGTGTTTTTCTGTAACGAATGCGTATTAGGTAATGGTTCTGGGTGTAACAAGTTGTGGCAACTGCTTCATCCCACAAAAATAATGGTGCATTAGCATAAATCAACATGGTGCGAGCATCCTCTACTAAGGTCCTGTTTCGTCTTTCGACAACACCATTATGTTATGGAGTACGCGCCACAGATGTTTAATGAGAGATACTGACATCTTCATAATAGCTACGCAGAGTTTGATTAACAAATTTTGTTCCATTATTTGTGTGAATATTCTTGACCGTCGCATTTAGGCGAACTTGTATCATTTTTAAAAACTTGATGATGAACTCTAGAGCTTCATCTTTTAACCTTAAGAACTTAACCCATGTAAACTAAGAATAATCATCAACAAAGACTATAATATATTTCTTCCCGTTAATACTTTCTACACGCATAGGCCCACAAAGATTCATATGCAGAAGATAAAGTTTTTCTTGGTTGGTGTCTTTAGATTTTGGTTTATGAGATTGTTTCTTGCTTTTTCCTAATGAACATGCAAAACACAAGTAATCTTTTTCAATTTTTAGTTTAGGGAGACTTCTAACAAGACCTTGTTTAGCCAATTAATTAATGGTGCCAAAGTTCAAGTGGGACAAACGTTAGTTCCATAACCAAGACTTAGTCTTAGAAGCCTTTGACAAGAGACAAATTGGAGAAGACTTCAACATATCGACAATGGACAATGTATAAAAATTAGTTCCCCGAAATCCCGTGAGTAGGTCAACACCTTCAGGATTGCGAACAAAACATGTATGTTTACGAAAACCTACTTCAAGATCTGAGTCACAGAATTGACCAACGAAGAAAAGATTATGTCTGAGTCCCTCAACGTAGTAAACCATGGAGATGGTAACATTCCTAATCTGATAATCACTGTAACCCATTATCTTAGCAATATGATCGTTACCAAACTTAACGGAACCAAGAATTTATTAATGAAATTGGTGAGCTAAGAGCGGTTTCCGGTCATATGCTTGAAGCATCCAAAGTCCAAATAACAATTTAGACAACCTGCAATCGATAAGAGAAGAATATGGAACATTGGAAATAGTAGATTCCCTATTTTGAGTGGGTTTCGATTGGTTAGAAATCCTAGATTCTATAATCTGTGATTTGCTACTCAAACCTACATATCTTGGTGCTTTAGGTCTCCTACTGTAAACCATAATTCCTTGAGTTGGTGTAAAAACTGATTTGGTAGTTGTTTCCTGAAGGGGCACTACTTTAGTGGAGGTGAACCTAGTTAAAGGGCACTTATTTCCGACTATAGTGAAAGAACATCCTGTAGGTTTCCATTTATAACCAATTTTAGTGTACATTTTACCCGTAGGTTTCCATATCTACTTCTTATGTTTAGACTTAGCAGGTTTAGATTTAGACAACACATTCACATCATGAACATAATCAGTAACACATTTATCCTGAATTGCATCAAACAAGCATTCATTACATATAGCACAAACAGATTTTGAATTCGCATTTAACGTAGATTGCATGACATCAGCATTACATTCAGTTTTGGCAACACGATTCTTTTTAATCATCCTAGACTTAACGCTTCTAGATTGGTCTTCTATTTTATTGGTCTTGTTGCTACTTGATGATTGCGAGATCCTATTGTTCTTTGTATTGCATGTAGGCTTTGTTCCGCTAGCACCAATAGAACCGATTACTCCTGTAGAATTCAACAAAGGTTGGTTAGAGTCTTTTGGTTTATGGGAATCAACCGGTTTCGAGTGTTGCTTGAGGATGTGACAGGATCAGCAAATCTAACTTTCTTGTCCTTATTCTTTGATGTGACAGCAGCTAGTTTCTCACTAGGTCTTGTTAGACAAGGGCATGTATCTCTAATATAGACTAACACTTGAATTCTTTGAACATACTTACAAGCTGAGTCTAAGTTACTATCTAGAGGACTTAATGCTCTGGCACTTTCGACTATTTCTCGAAGAATGTCTGCATGTTCCCTCGAGTGCTTAATATATTCTAGATGTGCATCCTTGTTTTTCAAGACTTTCAGAGCTAATGGTTCTAAGTCAAGCTTGAACATTCTAGGAGCAATAGTAGTGGCATGAGGTTTTGAAACAACAGTGTTAATGACAGTCTTTCTTTTAAGATTTCTTAATTCATTTTTTAATGTTGCATTAGCAAAAACCTTTTCTTGAATTTGAGCTTTTAAATCTGCATTTTCCATAGACTTAGAGTTTAGATTAACAATTAAAGCATCACACTGTTCTTTTGCATAAACACGTGTCGGTTTAATTGAATCAAAAAGTTCTTTGTAAGTCTATTTCGAATGCTCTTTATCTTTATGTAATTTCTCATTTTCATACAGTAATTTTGCCACACTATGCTCCAATTCAATGTTTATTGTTTCAATCTCATCAATGTCCTGTTTTACTTTAGCGGGATTTGCATTTTCCCTCAACAAATGAATTGTTTCATTTAGTTTGTTGATGACATTGTCCTTTGCTTGTAGCTGAGCTTTCAGATCATTTTGTTCTAAATTTTCTTGAATTTCAGGATTATTTTGATTATCACTTGATTTGTCTTTCTAAAAAATTTCTTTGTTTAGTTGCATAGCAACTTCAAGAGAAATGCAATGTTGTTCAAGGATTGAAAACCGTTTCGAAAGATCAATATAGACATTATTCTTTTTGGCAAGTGGTATGTGCTTAATTACACATACCATTTATCCATTAAAACGTGCCTAAAATGACCAAAATATACCAAAAATACATTGTATTTGTGTGTTTTGTGATTTATGATTGTGCAGGTAACGGATATTCACTAAAGGATAAAAATCAAGCCAAATCTGACAAAACTGAGCACGGGATTGGAAAAAGCGTGAAAAAGTCAAGGTCAAAGCCAAAAAGTCAACCAAAAAGTCAACCCCAAAAAGTCAAAGTCAAAACCAAAGCCGATATCGAAGAAATGTTAAATGGCCTAACCCGTACCCATCTAATAGGCCGGGTCAGCCCATTAAAACATTATGAAGACCAAATAAATCCAAAACCCTTACCCGGCCAAAATACAAAGCCCAAACCAAACACTTAACAGCCCACACATAAGGCTGTTAAGTCATTTACACCACTAGTCCTTAACCCTTTGCATCGTTAGTCCTCAAGGACTAATAGTGTTAGTCCAAAAGGACTAACGATACAAACACTTAACAAAAACAGGGCAAACGCCCGTTAAGTCTTTTATATCAAAACCAACAGACCCTTAAACCTTTCCCACCTAAACGTCACTATTCATCATCCCCCTCACCTCGACTACTGCACCATCAAACAAACCCATCACTCTTAAACTTCTACCCCACTCCACTAAACTCCATTTCCACCTTGGCAATCACCTATAATCTTATTCGTCAAGGAATGAAGACAAAGAACCAATGGATGTGATTGATGGACTTGGAGAGCAAGAAAAATGAAGGGCTATGATGACTTGGAGACTTCACTCACACAAGAAACACACCCTTTGGTTCACTTACAAAAGAAAAACAATGGGAAGAAGACAAGAAGATGAAGACCAAGAATTCTAGTTCGGCTATAAATAGGGACCTTTGTAAGCCTTCAAAGGCATCTAGTTTTAGTTTTCAGCTTACATTAGTTTATTGTACTTGTTTTTAAAAGTCTTGTACTGTTTTATTTAAGTTTAATGAAAATTAAATTTTTATGTTAAATCTTTCTAAGTCTTAAAAACGTTTTATAAGCTCATAAAAGCTCTTTTTACCTGTTTACTTAAGCTGTTTACTTAAGCAATATAAGCTTGTCCATAGCTTATATTGCTTAAGTCCTTTTAACCAAAAATCACTCACAAAAGCTATTTGGAAGATAAGCCAAAAAGGGAAGGGCTTATGGGTTTCACTAGCTTGTTTTTGACAAGCTAGAGCTTGTAGATTAGCTTATTGTAAGCTTATTTGACCTGTTTTGAGCAAGTGCTTTGTAAGTTCTCTATTTTCCATATTTTAGCTTAAAACTGCAAACTGCTTATTTTAGTGCTTATTCATTGCTTATTACTGCTTATTGTTGCTTATTATATTTGTTTAATGCTTATTTATGCTTGCTTATCACTTGTTTGCCATTTAGTCATGTTTTTACTTAAAACTGCCCTTTATTTGCTTTAAACTGCTTATTGTAGTTTGCTTATTTTAAGTGCTTATCTTTGAGAGTTAATTGCTTATTTGTCCTTTATTTACCTAATACTTTATCTGTTTTCACTTTTCCAAGCTTAATTTAAACTTTAGTAGTGTAGAAATGCAAAATCAAATTTTGAAGGGGTGTTTGGGTTAAGAGGGAAAACGGGACAAAATGTGTTAAAAAATTGTTTGGGTCACTAAGCCATCTTTAACAAGCCTTTTTAAGTTGAGTTCATTTGTTCTTAAAAGTTTTCAAAGATTAAAATCAAGTTTTAGCATGTTTTGTACAAATTCCTTTAACCTGTGGTTTTGAAACTTTTCCAAATCGTTTGTATTTGATTTTTGTTTAAAAATTTGTTTTAAGGTCTTGTTTTTACTTCATGTTGAGTCTAAATGCAGTAGTAACTAAGTTAGTTAGGATTACTTCTGCCTTTTAAAAGTTTGGTCAAATCTGTCAAGTTCTTTTTCAAGTTCAAAAGTCTAGTTTTTATTTGAAAATTTAGATAAGCTAAAATGAGTTTTAGCTTATGGTTTTTCTTGCACAAGTTCTTTGTGTTATGTTTTTTATCTGTTTAAGCTTATTTTACATTTTAGTCAAATTTTACTAGCTTATTTTTAGGGCTGCAAAAGCCAATTTTGTCTTTTCAAAAACCAAAACTCAGCAGCTACTGAGTGTCACAGCCATTTTCCATAAGCTTTTTCATAGCTTATTTGTATTTCAAACTCCTTTTTCTTTGCTGATTTAGATAGCTTGTTGGACAAGCTTTTCAGTGGCATAAGTCATTAAGCCATAAGGATCCACTAACTAGCTTAAAATAAGCTAGAAAGTGCCCCCATAGGCTGTTTGGTTAGTAGGTTTTGGCTTAACTGCTTATTAGCTTATTTGAGCTTTTCAACTGTTAGGATTGCTTAATTTTGCTTAGATCTGCTTAATAGGTTAGGTTGTAGTGATAGTTAGCTTATTTAGCTTAGGGTAGAGCTTATTCAAGCTTATTAGAATTTTCAGTTTAGGAATTTAAGTATAATAGCCTTTTAAGAGATTCTGTCATTTTAGCTTATTCTCAGTTCCTTTTCTTTGCTTAATTTTGTTCATAAGTGCTTATTAGGTATAGCTTATTGTTGGTTGTTAGCTTATTTGCTTTTTCTTTTGCTTATTAAGTCTAAAATGCCAAGTAGTTTAAGCCTTTAGTCTTTTAGCTTTACAAGCCAATTCTGTCACCCCTTTTTAGCTTATTCCTGGCTTATTTTTAAGTTGTGTAAAAACTCCTTTTGTTAAAGTTGCTTGTGTTTGCTTATTCTATAAAAGTTTTAAAAAGAAAATAAAAAAATGGTTTATAAAAAAGAGAGGTCACAGGGGTCGAACCTGTGACCTCCCCTTTGCACACCCAAAGCATTTAACACACACTCTCTTAACCATTAGCACCAGTAGGGCCATCTGTTATACCCTTGCATAATTTATTTCTTAAGCCCACTTTTCAGTTTGAGCTATAAGCTCTTATAAGCTGTTTTGCAGCTTATTGCTATAAGCTGCACATGAGTTTGTATTTTTCTTAGATTCTTATCAACTTGTAGTATTTTTCATAATTTTCCTGAATTTTTATAAAATTGTTTGCTATTTTTTATGAATTTTTTAGATTAAATCAGTTTTTAATTCATAATAAAAAATTTAAAAGTCAAAAAAACATAATTCTTTTTTTTTAAATTTTCTTTTATCATTTAGGATTGTTAAAAATTAAATTTACGTTTTAGGGTAAAATTTGTAAAATTTAGGTTTTTAAAGAACGGGATTTGAATCTCGTTATCGTTTTTAGTATTTTAGCCTTAATTACTTTCGTTTTTAGTTTACCTTTACTTGTTTTTGCATTTTAGTTATAGAAATAGATATCCAAACCCAATTTGTGATATTTAAGCATTATTTAACAAACGTTACCTCGATTTTCAAATTCGCACCTCGTTGGGACACGACCGGGGAAGGTTTTAGGGATTTTACTTTGGTCAAAAGTAATTATCTTTTAAAAACACCCTCTTGGAATACTTCTCTTACTATTATTGATATTTGTGATTTATTTATATATATAGAAAGCAAGCGAATCAACAAGTTCAGCTTCAAGTTCCAGATACTTATTGCATGTATCCACGGAATCCATGTTCTTTTTCTCAGAATCACAAATGATAACATAAGAATTCAACACAATATTCACAATTTCCTGAGATATGATTTTGTCCAAGAGTCGATCATTTTCAATCAAAAATTGTTTCTGTTGAATTTCACAACATTTCCTGTCGACAGAGCATTGTTGCACAGCTGCTTCCATGTGGGTGAAAACAGTATGTACTTCAGTAATTTCATCATGATGACCTTTGTCAAACTCTTTAAAAAAATCTTTAAACTTGTTTAACCATTAAATTATTTCGGTTAGAAAAACCTTTTTGGTGTGCTCAAAGCCTTATGACCCCTCAGTGATAGCATCTGGTGTGGTTCTTACTTTTACCACTTTGTCAAAATTAGCAAGATGAAATCTAAGTTTTTTAAGACTTTTGTCTACCAAACTTACTTTTAGAAGTTCACTTGGAACCTCAATTTTGACAGGTGTATTTAAAGTACTAGGTTCTTCAGAGTTCTTGTTAGAACTTTGTAACCAAAACATTTGCTCTGTAAACAATTCTTATTGTGGAACAAAATGTTTTCCAAAATCTTCAGCTAAATTATCTAACTCGGAATAATTAATCGGAGTAATATTAATTCTCTCTTTCTTCATGATTGGATCATTTTGTTTTTCAACCATTTTTAATCGAATCTCTTCAGCTAAAATCAAAGTTTCTTCTTCATCAACCATAGAAAGAACATCATGTGTTTTAGATAGCACATTACCATCATACAAGATTGGATTAATCCGCTTAGCTCGTTTCAGATAAAAGGGATTTTGATATCCAAGAGCTTGTTTATGTGTGTTATCATAAAAAAAATGGCTTTGTTAACATGTGCATAGCTTGCGTAGATTGATACAACTTACAAACAATGTTTTCCAATTCTTTATTTTTGTTTTCCAAAACAATCTCTTTGTCAATAGATTTAGATTCTTTTTTTTTAATTCCGTTTTAAAACCATTAAGGGTTGTTAATAAGGATTCTTTTTCTTTGACATGTTTAGAAAGAGTCTGTTTAAGTGTATCAATCTCCGTTTCAAATTCAGCAAACTTTGTATTCTTCATTTGAATCATGTCATCCATTTGTGAATCAATAAACTTTTCACGACTACTTAAATCAACATGTAATCTTTGTTTAAGAATTTTGACTCGCTCCTTATATCTTTCCAGCTCAGCGGTTAATGATTCATTAACAATTTTACTCTCATTATTAGCCTTATCCTAATCAGTTGCATGATTAGACATTTGTTCAAACATGGATAATATCATGGAATTTTATTATGTAGAAGTATTAGTATTTTGAACAAGCGCCTATTGCGTTTCTTCCAGATATTGAGAATAAGGAAATATATTATTATCACTTGTGATCTTATTATCTGGATAGTTGACAATAGGTGTTTGTTCAAAACACTACAATTCATGCACACTTTGATACATCATATCATTTTGAAAAGTGTCAGAGTATTATACCTCAAAAAGAACATCTGAATCATAACTTAAGAGATTAGCCATAAGAACCGCTTTGGCAGAAAATATATCATCACAGTCAGAGTCATAAGAATCCAGATCATCAGTTTAGAAAGTTGCATTGTATGTGATTGTTTAAGAAACTTGATTATCTGCAACTCCAGGATCTGTTAGAAATGCTAATTGCTCCTCATCTAATTCTTTACCCTTAGCCTATGCTTGAACAAGCAATACCTTTTCCTTAAACCATGCTACATCCTTTCTTCTCTTTGGCTGAGTACACTGTCAAGCCATGTGCCTTTCACCTTGACAATTATAACACTTGGTAACGGTACCTTTTCTCTTCTTGCACACATTGAAAGATATTCCGGAGATAAACTAACTCAAGAACAAGGGAGGGTAAAAAACTTGCGAAAAGAAAACTTAAACATTTTTTTGTTTTTTTTGTATTTTTATTTTTTTTTTTTTTTGTTTTTTTTTGGTATTTTTTATTGTTTTTTTTTTGGTTTGTGTTTTTTTTTTTGAAAGACAGTTGTTTTTCTTTTTTTGTTTTTTGTTTTTTGTTGGCGAAAATGAGGGGAAAAATGCAACGATAATCAGATCAGCAGCTAAAAAACGGTGAACACGGGCGATTCTGATGCCCATCGGACCGAGAATACTGCCCAACAGTATAGAAAAACGAAAGTTGAGTCATGATAATGAGATTATAAAACATAACCGAAACGAAAAATACTGTATATGCAAAAAATAAAGAAGGGGGAATTTTGTTCACGCGTGCAAAAGGAAACGCAAGAACATACAACCAAACAAAGCCAAACACGTAGACCAAAACTAAGACATTATTAAAGTATATTTTAACCATCTGTTAAGAGTACAGAACTAACCCATCCTTTATAAATATTCTGCAGACCCAAGCCCACCCTAGATTGGTAATGTTCAAAATGTTCACCATAAAAAGACGCCGTGTAACTAGCACTTATCGTACGCCTATTATTGTCGTTAAACACCTGAACATCTGACAACATTAACGCCCAGCTAGGATTCTATATGGTTGGGACAACTAGACATTGTAATATGTACAGTGTACCTTATGCCAATCCGAACTTAATGACAAGAGATACATAAATTACAAAATTGGCACGAAAACCGTACAAATACTGCGTGCTTAAGACATAAGGAGAATAAGGCGGGCTAAGAAATAATTTTAATGCGATTATGATAAAGATATAAAGGAAAACTAAGAAATAGTGACGCTAATTAACGTTTTGAAACTAAATAAGTATCCAAAAGACGGAAAAAGTATTCTAAAAATAATGTAAATTTATCACAGTGTCTGTGATTTAACTAAAAAACGTGAAAAGTTATCAAGAGAGCTATATTCTATGTACGCAAACAACATCTGTAAGGCTTAGAAATTGGATTTAACCATGGATGCTTGAACATGTTTCTTTGAATAACTGCTAAGCTCCTACCCTAACTTACTTTAGGAAAACTGCGGCAAAGACCTCATTTATATCTTCATCATCTGTTGTGGTTAATCGTCTTACCTTATGCTAAGGTGAGGTTCAAACCCCCACACTTTTATACGAGATTACAAATGCTTATACTATTGGGTGATAAACAATGTTTGTCATTTTAAATTAGGACACAAGTGCTTACGTGATTCTTACTGTATTGTGTTATGTGATGGCCGTAAGTAGCAAACAAACCAACTACCGGCCCAACTGTAATCATGAACTGTGTAGTTCTCGACCGAAGGACCTGGTTGAGGGTAGCAGCGAGTGAATAGATAGATCAATTGGGACTTTAACGATCGCCAAACTCTGGTAAAGCATGCTACTTACATGTTCTGTCTACATGAACAAACGGATATATTGTTCACTTCGAACATACTTTTAGGTTGTCTTTTGTTTTGGGGACCACCAGCTGGAAAATTAGGTGCAGGAATACTATGCAAAGAGGAATAGGTCAAATGCACTGTTGACTTAAAATCTCGTGTCAGAGCTTATCGCAACAATAAATACATCTTATGTGGTTGCTTGTAATTCGTTATGATGGTAGCCAACATAACGTATTTGAAATCATGTGGTCCACTCTTGTATCAGACCTAAAACCTATGAATACACCAACATTATGTTCGGTATTAAACATGTTTTCTCATGTGCTTAGCTTGGAATGATTTCTTGATGCATATATGAGGAGTCTAAATGTTCTATGGACATCGTGCCAATTTCAAGACTTTACGTATTATTTTACATTTTTCTTTATCAAAACTTTTGTTATGCTGTCCGCTACCTTTTTTTAACTTATTTATTATGTCGTGTAACACTTAAAATCTATTTATGTTTAATGCAACGAGTAAACTTTTCAAACGTGCCAGATTAGTGGATCTCGTTCTTTATTGCTTTGTGATCGGATTGTTATGACGTCACGCCCTCGGACACGTATTCCGTCTAGGCCCAGTTTGGGGGTGTGACATGATCTTTCCAACTCTTATCTTTTATTTGCTTCTACTTATTTACATTGTTCATATTGTGCAAGTTTTGAATTCACAAAAAGTCGAATCTAAGTTTTTATAAACAAACATAAATATTAAATCAAAAAGCGATAAACTATTCAACCCCCCTTCTAGTTTTCCACAATCAATTTATAATTTCAAGTCATAATAGACTATAAGAAGACTATACTAGTTGTGTTTTAAGTTAGTTACAACTCTAATTTACTATTCTATAAAAAAAATAACTAACATTAGTGATGAGGTATAGTCTCCTCCAGCGAGGATCTAATGACAATTACCTACTCTTAATCCCAAAGATAGACCAGCAGATCACGCCAGGTTAGAGCAGACCTCCGAAGCAGACCTTTGGAGCAGACCTCTGGAGTAGACCTCAGATCCAGACCATCCGAATAAGGCAGTCATAATTAACTTACTTCTTTGAGGAGACTTGTCGGAGATAGCTGGACAATCAAAGGATGGTTCAGGTCCGGATTCAATAGCATCAGTTTTAGCCAGACTAGTACAATGTCAGAAGGACCAGACCAAGACCACAACAGTCACGTGGTGTCAAAAGGACCACAACAGGACCACAACAACACGTGGTGTCAGGAGGACCATACTAACGAATATAGATGAAGTACATGTTCAGCTATTTCCTCGCTGCTACAAGGCGACAACCACAATTCTCTTGTCGTCAGGTGAAGCCCACGTAGTATAAATAGAAGTGGGCTACCCCAAAGGATCATATATGTGGAAACCGTAGAGGGGGTGAATACGTTTCCTTTTAAAAACTTTTAACTCTTTATTATCAATTTATTATTTCTCTCTCTATCGGCGGTTCATAAATATACTGGGGCGCCGTAAAACACAGTGGGGCCGCCCTATTTAAAGGGACCGCCTCCAGAAGAGGTTTTCGGACTAGATATTTGTATCAATCACAATCATTTGACGCAATATGAGAAGTGTCGATAATGGATTTACAATAACTAGCGCATATTCTACCAATATATCCACACTCACAAAGTTTACTATAAAGAGCTACACAACCATGACTAAAACAACATACACAACAATTCACATAATCATAAGCACATATGCAATGTGTAAAAGTATGCGTATAAATGTAAAGACATAAGTAAAGAGAAAGGTAAAAGAAAATGCAAACCGGACACGATGATTTATAGTGGTTCGATCACGAAGCTCCTCTTCGCCCTACTCCACTCCCCGAGTATCCAACTCGAGAGTTACTTCACTAATCAACAAGCTCCCTTTCGGCGGAGAAAACCTTATAACGTTGCCTACATTATTTTCTAACACTAAGCTAGATGTCGAGTCCTTATTCGGGTACAACCAAACCCGTTATGTTTTATGGCCCAGCATAAAAACCTTGTATTTTATGGCCTAAACACATAAACCACGTCGCTTACATTATTTTCCGACACTAAGCTAAATGTCGAGTCCTAATATTAGCTAGAACCAATCTAACACTTCACCGATGTATTTTAAGGCCTAAAATACTAACAAACCCACAATCAACCCTTCCAAATATACACACCATTTGGATCTTTACACTACTAAAGATTAGAAGACATGGACTCGATCTATATGTAACATATGTTACAAATGAACTAACTTGACTACATAACTTCGTATCTTGACGATGACGAAAGTTCTTCTCTTGCACTTGAGGGAAGAAGGAAAGGATATAAGATTGGATCACATTTAAACAAGATTAAACAAGTTAAATGATCAAAGGTTTAGAGAGATTTAGTGAGATCTAGAGAGAGAAAGAACTTAGGGAAATTCGTGCAAAAGGTTTTTGAAAATAGTTGGAGGTGACCCACTATTTATAGGAGCTGAAAAGCAGCCTGTCAAGAAACGGCAGTCCCAGATATATTAGGGGGCCGCCAGACAATTAAGGGGGTCACCGACCTATTTAAGGGACCGCCCCAACAGACGCTCCTGTTTTTGTCTTTTTGTGGTGACAAACTTGTCTGGTAAAAGGTTGACATGTTTTAGGGGGAAAGAATCAGATTTTGAATTTTGAATTAATTACCACATAAAACATTTCTTTATAATTCAAAAATAATTTGTCTAATTAAGTTTTGAAAAAATTATTTTGTTACATTTATAAAAATGTAAAGTTTAAGAGAAAAACTTATTTCTTTGATCATCCTACAAGTTTAATGCTTGTTTGTACATACCTTATGTGATTTACGTCGGGTGTAAACCAATGTCCGTCTTGATGCATACTTGAGACGTCGAGAGATGCTGATGCATGTATTCATTAATGATTTGTGATTACGAGTAACTTGCGCACTTTACGTTACATATTACAAGTTACATGTTTGTTATCACCAAAACATAAAAAGATCGTATAGATTAAATATCGTAATATTTGCACTAACAATATATATTACACACACTCCATATCAGACTTACTCTCTTTCTCTCTCTAGTTTCCCTCACTAGAATATATACCAACATATACCAATACTTACTCTCACGCCGGAGGTTGGTCTCGGATTAAAACCCTGGGGCGAGCTAACGATGTTATGTCTTACTTTTAGCTAGGGGACGAAGGAGCTACAACAACCTCTGAAGGAGACAAAGCTGAACCACACTCTTACTTCTAGCTGAAGCTGAACGAGACAATTCTTATGTTCGAAGCCCAGGCGGCCCACGTAAATTTGCTTCAACAACTAGTGCTCACCACTTCAACTTGTCTTAGAAAACTTTATGGAAAAAAGTTTTTTTGTAGATTTGGAAAAAAAAATCTTGACCCAGTCAGGCTCATCAAACAAGGTCAACAAAAAAACATTGATTCAATTCGGTTCTCAAACTAGCAAAAACCCGGTCACATCTCACTTGGCATCCCAACCAGTTCAACCGTTTGAACATGTCGGGTCAAACCGAGTTTTGGTTCTCAGTATGTGAATTACTAAAGTGACAAGTATAAATATATATATATGCTCTAAAAGTGACATGCTCGCATCTATGCACTTAAAAGAGTGATGAGTGTCCTCATTATGTGAGTTATTCAGGCTTCTAAAAGGCACGTCATGGCGCCTCTAAGTCATCGCTAAGGTGCAAGGCGCTATCTTCACGTTACAAAACAAACCCAGGCGCCGACTCTAGGTGTGGCGTGAGATGAGGCATGAAAAGGCGCGCTAAGGCTCAAGGTGTGACGCCTTTTTAGTGGTTTTTAAGGAATCTGGTTAAAATGTTATGCAAACCACGTATATGAGTCGGGTGAAGGGTTCTGGTGGTCACCCGTATGGCTATGATATGTTATATGGAAAATAAAAAGTTAAAGCCATGCAGATCATAACCTTGATAGTCAGATCTTCCTGTACAATGATGTAACCTAACTAACACATGTAAAGGGTGTTTAGAAGTACTTACTTGTTAATCTTGCTAGCGTAAGATCCTTTAAACTTCTCTACTGCACGGAATACCTTCTTCTTGATCTTGATGCTTCTTCTTGATATCACTTCTATACTACATCATGTATCCACCAATACGACACATGTAGGACTAGGGATACGAACCTATCGCCAGTTAGGATAGTATGAAATCCGGGTAAAACCCTAATTGATCTTCGTGATCAAAGGGTTACACAATCAGGATTTGGGAAACCCCAATCGTGCGTGTATGCAACGATCGACCCAATGGATTAATTCCTTGTGTGACAACCCACAATTTCAGGTTATTTTACGCCAATAAACTCAAACTATTTACTTTGAGCTTTTACGCAATTACTTTTAATTTCAACCGCTAAGTTAAATCGCGTAAACTGAAAATCAACAATTAACGTAAACCGGCATTAAACAAATACAAGTTTTTGTCAAACAAGTGTTATATAATTATTACAAAGATAATTTATAACTTTTCATATTTTATTTTTACACATTACGTAAAACGTTTACGTTTCGCGTTTTGAGCTTTCACGGATGCATGTAAACTAAACCACATTTCTACACTTAACCAAATACCCACAATTTTACCCAATACCCAAAATTTATATAATTCTTACCCATATTCACTACCATGGCCGGTTATATATACCTAAAACACAAAACAATACCAAGTTTTGCTTAGATTAAACCATGTGCTCAAATTTCATAGCAACTAACCACTTTCATCCACTTTCTTATACATTTAGATAACTCTTACACACCACTCCCCTCCCATTCTCCAATCACTTACAAACCGCACCCCCTCCCTAAAATTCATGGATTGAATGAGATTTTGTTCCCTAGATATTTCCATTATAAAAGGATACTTGCAACAAGCCTTTCTCATACACTTATCACTTATAAAAAATCAAAACTCTCTCTTTCTCTCCATATAAGCTCACAGCTCCAAAAATAAGCCATAAAAAGTTCGTAGTTTCCATTTTCTTGATATTACAAGTACTCAAGTGTGATCAAGGTTGATATCTAAGTTGTTCCAAGTTGATTTTCAAGTCAGGGTTTCAAGTTTAAGCAAGGTTTTATCTATATTTAAGTTAGGGTTTCATTATTTAAGTTGGGGTTTTGATTTAGGTTTTGGGTTTAAAATCAAGGCCTAGTTCTTCTTTTGTGTTCTTAAGCTTTGTAAGCATACTACATCTACACTTTTAATTTTCATACATTTTGATTATGTTCATCCATGTTTCTATACTTACATAATATATTTATGTGCATGATCATCATGATTATTAAGTTATATCACCAACTAGTAGACTTTTATAAATATTTGCAAGGAATTCAAGATCACTACATACTTATGATTATTAAACATGTTGTCAGGTTTATTACTTATAATCTAGCTTATTTGATTTTATAAGTTTTGTTCATAATATTATGAAGTGTTGGATGGGATTAGGTTAGTGGAGGTTGTTGATTGTGAAGGTGGTTGAAAGATATAGATTAGTGGTTTTATGGTGTAAAAATAGAGTAGAAATTATAGACAAAAAGTGTGTAAATACACTTCCTTAACAGCCGAGTTTGGGCAGTAGGTTAGGGGATTTTTGACGAGTTAAAACCTTAAAAATGTGTTAGTACGTCTCAATATGATCTCGTGCATATAAAGAACTCGAAAAACGGATGTAAAACGAAGAAGTTATGGTCAAAACAAGATTTGAAACAATACCGACAAAAATAGTTTTTCGACATAATCTGCCAGATTTATATTTCGTGTTTTTAACCATTTTCTGCTTCGAACCGGCTTAAGTATAAAACTAGACACTTGTTCAGAATTATTTTTCGGTAAAGTAACGCAAGTTTTGAAGCCCGAAAGTGTAAGACGGAGAGTAATTCTTAATCAAACTTGGACTATTTTTTGGACAATGACATGAAAATTTCTGCATACTTTTACAAATATATGTTCCTGATATGAATAGTAAAACAGTGTTTTCGGACGTTTTCGGTCCGTTTGGACTATAAAAACCTAAGGAAATAATATAGCATCACTTATATAATATTTATACGCGTTTTAAACTTTATAAATATTATTTTATAAATTAACTAGATTATATATATATTGTCGTTGTAAAAATAATAAAAGTGGTAAACTTAACAAAATCATTATTTTGATTTACAAGCTGAGTCTAAAACTATTAGGTGGTGATATAACAAGATAAAATATAGTGCATTGTTCTATATTTTTATGCGTTATTCTAAATCGACCTATAATTAAATAGGTTGCATAACGGTCCTTATCGACGACATTCTTAGTTGATTTATCTAGAAATCAATTCAATCACTTGAGGTGTGTTTATAGCCCCACTTTACTTGTTTAACAATACTTTATAAATCTCGGAGTGAGATACATGCCTTGTTTTACATTTGGACGCAAGTACCCTCTTAAACATGTTACGAGTTACCTAAGTAGTGATAACCCATTATGCCCAGTATCATGAATTGTTAATTACTTGGAGTAAGCGCATGTGTTATAAATAGATCTATTTGAGATTAACATCCCTGTTCGGGTAAGTCATGCTTACTAGTGTCGATCGACCGAATTAACGAACGTATACCATATCGGATTTTGGATGTTACGGGTTGAACATCTACACGGGTACATTATTGCATAAATATGCACCTATACATAGTTGTAGCTTCAGTGTCATGAGCTTAGTGCAATCGTAATTACATTTTGTGATTGTGTATGGGATACATTATTTCACACATTGAATTCTTGCGGTCCTACATTTATACATACATAAACCTATGAACTCACCAACTTTATGTTGACACTTTTAAGCATGTATTTCTCAGGTGAATAAGCTGCTTGACGTACTTGATGTGCATTGGAGTATAAACTTTTCAAGAATACATTCATGGATTTCTATATACATGCAAACTATCATTCCTCGTTGTACTATTTTAGGTCTTTCTTTTTGATGTAAACTATTGGGACAAAGGTTATAACTTTTTTATTTCAATCAAATCAACGAGGGTACTTTTTAAACGACTCATTTAGAGGTCGTTCTCTAATATCTTGTGTTATTGTATTGTCAAGTAATGCCCCTAGTTACCATTCCGCTGCGACACACCTTGGGATTTGGGTTGACTTTGAGTCTACCTTGTGTCGACTTCGGGTCGAAAAAGGGTTTCGACTAAAAGGGGTTTCTGAACCCTTTGGTGTGTGTCGTTCGATCGAGCAAGGAGAGAAAATGGGAGAGGGTTTGAGGTGATTATTATGAGGTGTGTGAAAACCCTTCATAATGCCTTTGTATTTATAGGCATTAAGGTTATGTACCTCAATATATCTTGTGTTTATTTATTTGTAGAAATAAATGATGATTAACTAAAGTTTAGTTACATGTATGTTAGAATTTTAAGCAAGAGATCGACAAGAGGAAGATGTTTAAATCTAATGCCATAGGGCAGATCTACCTAAATCGAAGATGAATCTAGGACGAAGGATCCATCGATCCGTGGAGGTGCCAAATTTGGGCAAGGATCATTTTTCTATTATTTGGGAGATGGTGTTGAAATTAGGTTATTAGGAGAAGCTTATATAAGTTATAAGGTTTCTTGGTTTGAGTTTTCGGAAATGACATCCAAGGCTTGCTTATCAAGTTGGAGTACTTATGAGTTTCCCAATGGAAATTCATAAGTCGTCAATCCTACTTAGAGTGTGTTAAGTTTAGCATGTATAATTTGACTATAGCTAATAACACAACATTTGAACACTTTAGACTCAATGAAACATCTTCATTGCAAGTGTGAATTGCAATTTGATGACTAATCTTGTTGTCTTGCAATCGACTTCGTGATTTCATGTAATAACCGAGGATGGTTAAACATGTAGACACGGGAAAATATCTATGGTCATTTGATTGATATTTCCGTGATCTAGATAAATCATAATCTCGATTTCATGTTCATATTCCAAATTTGTAATTGGATTGAATAGTGAGATTGATTATCGTTTGAATAATAATCATCTTCATATTCGAAATCCTCTTACGATCACTTATTGAAAGAAAGCACGATATTGGTTTGAGGAATATGTTCAATTATTCCTAGTCCTAACCTTAGATGGTTAAAGGGTTCTCATTTGGTGAAGAAGAAATATTATGCTTATTTGGTAAAGTAAGAGAAAGTTTTGATGAGAAGAGAATTTAAGTTTTTTTTTAGTTGTGCTTTTGAATTGTTTGAGCAAAGTTACATATGTTGTGCATTTGCTCATGTTTGGCTTTTCGGAGATGACGACTTTACCAATTGCATTGCAAGGTAAATTACTTGAATATTTCGGATGAAACATTCAAGTCGCCAATCCTACTTCATTGTGTATTTTATGCATATATTTGCCAAATATTTGGAACACAACTATTGGACAAGTAGACTCAATATGACATCATTTACACAAGTGTGAGTTATGATCCGATGCATATTCTTATCGTTTTGGAAAAGGATGTCATTATTGTCATATCAATCGAGTGTGATTGAGTATGTAGGTTTAAGATAATATCTCTTGATATATTTTGATATAATCCCAAAGCTATACAAATAAGAATCCAATTTCTTGTCCATACTCGAAAACTTGTCAATTAGATTCGATAATAATATCAATCATAATTTGAATAATAGATCGATATATATTTGAAATCTTTCTTGACCCTCAAAAACACTCTTTTAATAGAAACAAATAAAGATTTTCATATTGTGTTCCATTAATCCTAAGACTAGTTGTAAGGTGAGGTTGATGAATAAGGACAAGTTAATTTCTTACTTTCAAGATGTCATTATTTAGCCTTGTCGAAAAACTATTTGTTGTTATGCATAGAATGCATAGTTTTTGATATTTTATTAGTATATGAATGATTTTTCTAACCATTTTAATACAACACACATCTTTTGTAAAATACTATATGTTTATAAAAAGAATATAATTATGTGTGTATGTGTGTTAGAACAATGCAAGCACAAGCAAAGTTTAACAAAAAAAATACAATTTCTTTTACTTAAATACTAATGTATTAATATGATATTTTCTTTTGTTTAACCAACCCAAGGTCAAACAAATCAAGATGATGAAAAGATTTAGACATCTTGTTGGAAGAGAGTTAACGTGTTGGAAATTTTGGTGACGGGTTTTAATATATGATCTTAGGACATTAATTTTCCACACACTTGACAAACTATTGAATTCTCATTCCTAAATGGGTCACTACACTCAAAATGATCTACAAGATATTTATGTAACACTTGTAAATATAGTGATCTATGCCTATATGCAATGCACAAACAATTTTGCAACTTAACGCAAGAAAGCTAGCGTAATTCCTATTAGGCATAATCCGAAAACTAATAACATACAAATAACATACATGGCACATGTGCTTAGATATATAATTAGCTCAATTACAAATAGTAATGATTACTTATTAATATCTATTAACCAAGTTGAAACAAAAGTAAACACACATAATCATCTAGCAGACACATAAGGATATTCGTCGTTGTTTTGTGTATTAGATATAACGATGTATACTTAGCTTGATTAGATTTGAAAATAAAATAGTTCCTCCCTATTTCAAAAATTAATTAAGATCAACATTTTGAAAGGAAAAATACACTATTTTTCAAAAATATATCAATTAGAAATGCCCGACTCAAAGGAAAATATAAAATACAAGTTTTACGTTAAAACGGAACTCAAAGTTTTGACCACTATGTAGTATTTTGCATTTCTGACTTATTTAAGTTTAGAATGAATACTTGGAAGTATTTTTAAATGAAAATAGACTCAATTATCTTCGAAATGGCGGGTGGCACGACTTCTACGGACTTACAGTTAATTTTATATGATTTTTCGAAGTTTGCCAAAAACTGACGAAACAGACAGGCGGCCCCCATAAAGGTGACGGCCCCCAGATATATTTAGGGGCCGCCCGAACATTTATGTGACCGCCATCAGTGACCCCAAAACACGTTTTTTCTTCAAAATCATTTTGTAACTTAACTGTAGAACATAGGACTTTAAAAAGTTGTTCCAACACATAAATTTCGTGTTTTAGACATCATTTCTACTTTTACGACTTAGACAACCATAAGTTGACACTTCCAAGTTCTTTTGACAAAAATTTTCTTCAAGCTAGTATACGAAGTATATTTAATAACAAAACTAGTACGAATAGGATAACAGTGAACCCACACTTGGTTCAAATGTAGATATCTCTAATATTCATGAAAGCAAACAAACTGTGGATTTAAGTGCAGGTACATCAACCAATGTTCAGAAGGAACAAAGTCTTGACTTAAGTGTAGGTACCTTATGTAATGTCAATAAGGAAAATCTCAGAGTGTGGTTGCTGAAAAAGCTGATATCTCAAAAACCAGTGTCACAATGGATTCACAAATGATGAAATTGCAACGACGTTTGTACAAAACGGTTCAAGCCTCGCACAACAATGTCAACAAAAGTTTCTATAGCTAATATGATAATCATGACGTCAATGATAGAGTTGGAAAGTCTATTCGATCCTTTGTTCGACGAATATTTCAATGGAGAAAATCAAGTTGTTTCAAAGTCTCCCGCTGTTACTACTGCCGATGCATCCGATAAACGTCAACAACAACCAGATTCAACTTCATCTACTTCAACTCTAGTTACATCTGTCACGGCTGATGGAAACTTCGACTTGTAAATATTTTTATTTTTCTCTTTATTTTGATTTATTAATATTTTTGAAAAAGAAAATACAAAAATATAAAACCAACAAAAAGAAAATAGAAAATTATAAAATCTAGAAAAACAAAATATAAAATCAGAAAATTTCAAAAATACCAAAAAGAATCTTCTCGACATGTCTCTTGAAATCGATAACATTTACGTTCCTAGAAATATTGATTAACATCGACACGGGCGTGTAAATGAAGTTCGAGCAAGAGTTTCAAATGCTTTCAAAACATGTCATTTCTAAATTTTCTCATAATGACTTACGTACATTTCAATGCATAACTCGGACCCAAAAGTAATATGGAAGTGTACGCTTCAGTGCGCTTACTCTAAAAATAGAAGAGAAGTCTTCTATTATGTTTTTATAAATCGTTAAACACAATTTTAAAAAAAGAACTTTCAATGTCAAATTGTCTACAATATAATTTGTGGTATTTTTCATAGAAAGTGGTATTTGTTAAAATTGTGTGTTCAACACTCCCTTCCTTGAATATGTTTAAAAATTATGGTACGAAGAATGTCATTTTTTATGAATCAATTTCTGAGGGGGAGCTTTTAATAAAAACACAGCCTTTTAATGTTGTTGGAGTACATCTCAAAATGTCAATTTTATGTATCTAACACATATTGTGAAATTACAATGTGGAAACTTAATAATGTTCAAATTAATAAGGTACTGTTCTCTAAGGCTCTCACTACCGTCTTCAACATTTTTGGTGTCATATCAATTTTTCATTACCAATGTCATTTTTTAATAAATAATGGTAGCCCACCATATCTGTTGAAGGGGAGCTATTGGAAACTGAATTCATGCAATATCGTGGTATAATTTTTCTCCCCATGGAATTTTTCATGTCAAGTTTTAATCAATTGGTATTTCAAATACTAAGTGTTTTATTATTTAAAATAAGGGGAGAAAATGTGATTAAAATGATATAAAGAATTGAACTTTAAGACACTAAGTGCAAAACTTTATTCCTTCATGGCTAAACAATTCGATCTCGTAGCACATGTGTATGGTGTATTGAAAAAAAAATGTCAGAAAATAGTTTTATGGTTTCGATCTCAACACTCCATACAAACTATTAATTCATGACATTCGAAGTCATAAGGTGGTTAGGTTAGGATAAGTCCTACGATCCAACTAGAACCGGAGGGATCTACCCAAGACAATCTACAGTTAGAAATAGCAGTCCCATATATGATTTGGAGAAGAAATATATAAAGGAATAATGCCGACTAAGATTGAGCTAACACTGGAACAATCACAACAAGGTGTTAGTAATGACGTCTTGGTAAGCATTGAAGGGGTTGAAGAATTAAAAAGAAATGTATGGATAAAGGGTGAAAACAAAGCAGCCCTCCACACAACTTAGGCAGAAACCGGGTCAATACATAATCTATCAAAATCACAAAGATGATTGTTGATATTGAAGACGACATCATGGACCCAGTGATGCAATGCACAACCCTTCCCAGCCATTCGGGTTTCTCTCAAAATAAACTTGTCTCATTTGTCACGGAGATACACACGTTATCTTTTGACATCTCACTCCGAGATTGTTGATATTGAATAGGTACCGAGTCTGCTCAGCCTTCGATTACTAAAACCAAAGGTGTACAAATCGAGTCTAGAGCCAAAAGAGATCAAATTAAAAATCTCATTAGACATAATGTCAAAATACACGATGTTGAAAAACCATAAATTTTACAAGTTGGTAACAAAGATTCCTATGAATTAATCCTTGAGATCTTGCCAAAAAGATAAATCTGAGTGTACTTAAGTATTCACATTCAGAGACAACATGAAGAGGAAATCCTGCTTGAGCCAACATCAAACAAGCTCTTGGTAGGTGAGTTGCAAGACAAGCTTGTGTCAACTAGAAAGAAAAGATGGTGCGATTCTATGTGAATCAAACTTGTTCCAGTAAAATGAATTGACGACTTAATAAAAAAGATAGTAACTATCTGATTCACTCCTTACCCGTGTTGTCTGCTTTGAGACGTTCCGGTAATGAGAACTAGCAAGTATGGTGAATCTAATAGATTTGTGTTAGAAGATCCTACACTTTAAGCTGGAAACCCTATCAAGGAGATTCTTTGAATCTATCTGATCACAAGTATAGTATTTATACTCTAAAATGAGAAACCGAAGGTTAATCCAACCGAACTCAAGATGAATGACAAAGCCGTATTCATCTTTTATTGCTAACTGTCTTATTTCAAGTTTAGATGATGGTGTTGCAGCCTCATTCTAGTGAAGTCAGATTCATAAATCACATGCTTATACTTAAGCTTTCAATGTCAATCGTTCAACATCAACATAGTTAATTCTAGACTTCCCCACCATCAAAGAGCCTCAAAGTCAAATAAAGAATAGTATTTTAGGAAGATTGTTAAACTTATGATCATATATGTCAAACAAGAATGTAACAAGTATAAGCATGTTGGTCAAAAGCACAAGTTGATCGAGAACGTCAAATCAAGATGATTCAAGTTAAGGAGATGATGCATGATAAAGATCTTAAGAACTCAAAGTCAAAAGATAAAGGCTCAAGCTTAAGATCACAAAGCATAAATGAACAAAGCCATTACAAACAAGACAAGACCAAATAAGGCAAAGCATAAACGTTAAAAGTCATATCTTCAACATCGGGGGAGACAATAATAAAACAAGACAACCTCTTGACAAGAATGTTATCGGTCGTACAAGAATGTCAACATAAAAGATCAAGTCCTTCACATCCTTAAAAGAAGAAGTTAAAGAAGATCTCAACAGCGGAGGAGTTTAAAAAAAGAGACCTCAACATTGGGGGAGATTGTTAGCCTTAAATTTTATATTAAGTCGAACAAGAATGTTATCGGTCTTATTAGTCGTAATTAGTCTTGTTAAGTAATAGGCTAGTCGGGTTAAATGGGCTTGGATTATAAACTAGTATTGTCCATGTATCAGGCTTAAAGCCCAAGTTATGCCAAGCCCGGCCTATTAAGTAAGCCCATATGCCAAGTAAAAGGCTAAGGGTATAAAAGAAACCTCTCCACATATGGAGAGGGTGTTGGTTGCATTTGCTCTCATTTTGTAACTCACCAAACTCTCTCTTCTAATATAATTTTCTACCATTTCATTTCCTATCTTTCTTCTTCTTATTTTCGGCTTATTATAGCTTATTGGGTTTGCTTATTGTGTTGTGATATGGATTAAGCTTTGGGATAACACTTTCCATTATATGTTATCTTACACCTACACCCTATAACCCTTAAAAGACCTCTTAGATAGTAATGAATAATGCTTGCACCTAGCGGTGGAGGTTTGATCCTTTACCAAGTCTATGGTAATATATATGATATGACAGGTAATGAGTGTTGATTTTCCGTTTCCCCCTTATGTTATAATTTATTATACACCTGAGTGAAAGAGAGAATCCCAAACACTTATGTGAGGTGCTAGTATATACTTTCCGTGCTTTTAATTACGAGGTCTAGGAGGTTATGTTGTAAAATACTTTTAAAGAGTAGGTTAAAATAACCCTCATATTGCTATTGTCTAGGTAGAAAAGCCCATACACTTGAGAATAAGCAAATCCCAAGTGTAGGGGTATTTGATGAGGTGTTATTTTATACACTTTTTCAGGGTCGTTTAACCCCCTAAATCGTGCATTTATTCCCAAAATAGGTACTTAATCGTTCCTTTTCAGGTATTCAGCATTTGGAGGAAATACACGTGACTTGGGGGCTCGTTTAGAGAAGAAACAAACAAGACTACGAACCTATACCAACATCTCTCAAGAATTTATACTCAGAGGCTAGAGACGGCGTCATAATTTACACGTGACGCCGTCACAATTCCTACCATGACGGGGTCACAAGATTTCATGACGGCGTCAGCTCGCACGACCAAGTCCAATATCTAGAATATTCTACTCATGACGGCGTCATGATTAAAACGCGACACCGTCACAACGATTTTCCTATTTATACAAATATGTTTTTAGGGTTTTAAGTGTGTAACTTTAGAGTAAAAGAAGGGGACGAACCCTAGTTCGTTTAGCAGCTGTTAGGGATGATTTTAGGGCCTCAAAACCCTATTGTACTTCCTTCAATTTATGTTTTAATCAAGTAAGACTATCTTAATCATTCAATATGTCATGTTGTGTGATTTTTATCAGCTCTTACTTTATCTTTAAAGCATGCATGCTAAACCTTCCTATGTGTTTATTTAAGAATTGATGAACCTAGGATGTAGAATCTTAGTGTGTTGCTTCTTGTGTATGAATACTACATGTTAGGTTCTTAGCAAAAAACCAAGCTTTTGTTGTTAATCGCTGTTGATATGTCTAGAAAAACATGATTGTGTAGAAAGGAATACCATCGGTAAACAACTCACAATCTCTTCATACAACCTTGTGCCCCTTATCTGGTTGATCCACTCTTATTAATGTTAGATCTTAAAAATATAGTCGACTATAGAAATTTTTGGCAGTTTTTGTCTGTTTTTGGTCATTTAAGTCTGTTTTTATTGGAAAAAGGTATGTGTAATTAAGCACATACCAATTGGCCCCGTTACTAGCCAAATTTGAAGTTCCCCCATTGGTACCCAACTCCCCATCATTTTCAACTGAGTTAAGCACATCAAATGGGTTTGAATTACTAATCTTTTTAGTAGGCTGCACACCTTTCTTCTTATTACCGCTAGTGTTAGCTGTAGATTTTTTAGAAACATGTCTATACTCTTTTATTGGTTTAATTCTCACTTTCGGACCAACCAGAACACCTCTAGTTCTCGCCATACTCAAACCTGGATTCTTGGGACACTCCTCCTAAATATGACCAAAGACCTTACAACACACACATCTAGGGGGTTTCCACTCATATTCAACACGAACAATACATGTATAAAACCTCTCCCCAGAAAGTTTAAGCATAACCACCACAATACTATCTTTCAACTCGACATCAACCAGAACTTTAATCATTTCTCTAGCATAGCTTAACCTACCCCATGATTGGATGCACATGTCAGATGTATAAGAGTTAAGTATCAAAGGAGTACCAAGTTTAGTAGCAATAGCACTCAAACCATCCTCACTAAATGCAGTCACAGGGACACCATGGAGTTTTACCCACACCAAAACATTACCCACATCTTCTTTTAATAAGTTCATGTAACACTTGCACTTTTCTGGAATCTATATGTTCTAATTTAGTCCTTTGACTATTTGACTCTTATTATTCCGTTAGATCAAGTTAACGTGTTGACTGTGGTGAATCAATGTTTATCTTGGTGATCTTAGTTATGTATGCTAATGCTAATCCTTTTTAGAGGATTTTATTTATGTTGATCATGTTTCAGGAGGTTTGCCCCGTATATAGCTTGAAATGTCAAATAACGAGTCATGACACGTCTGTTAATGTTCAAATCAAAATTTGGGAAGTTTAACTGTAAAATATGTCGTGTAAATATTCTAAATTCAAGGAAAAGTATTTTTGAGTTCACTAAAAATACTAGGAATCTTTGAGTAACATTTTAAAATCACGATTAAGGAGTATTAAGGAAACCCGACACAAAAATAAGCAACCCGACCCTCTCTTGGATGCCATATCTGGTCGAACCCAAGAGGGGACATAGGTGGCTAGTTTTTAGCTCTTGTGTCCCAACCCTTGGTACAAGTCTTTTGTCTTAACTCTTAACACACATTTCTCATTTTCAAACATCACACACACACACACTTCCTTCCTCCCTTGTGGCTTGCGTCCGATTTCATACACACACACTTAAAATTTTACAACTTTGATCAAGAACATGAAGCTTTAAGTATTGGGTTGATTCTAGTAGCCGGGGTATCATTTAAACAATGTTTGGGTTGTCGGATCGTGTTGCAACTCGCTTTCAAAACCCTCTTTGTAAGTTATTTTTTTATGAATAATTTGGTACTTTTAGATGAATAATGATGCATAGATGAAGGTTGTACGGTGCGTTTTCTAAAAATCGTAAAACAAAATTTCAAAATGAATAAAAGGTTGTGGGTTCTGTTCGAACTAGGAAAAAAAGGAACGAAGGTTTATCATTTTTATGTCGTGGTTGTAATGGTTGAAAAACATTTATATGCTAAGTAGCTTATTTATTTTCTAGCTTAAATAATAAGTTTGTTCGGCTTATATGAGCTTATTGACTTTCGGTCGAAACAGGGGAATAAGGAAACATGGTTTTGGTTATTTACATATGGTATCTTATTATTATAAGCGTATTTTGATAGCTTATGTTGATAACTAAAGTAACTATGTGGATTACTAGCTTATTTGAAAGCTATATTGATGGTTTTGGGCTTATTGTAAACCACGGCCCAAAAGAGGACAATAAGCCGCGGCTTATTGTTGGTCTTTTGAGGTCCGGCTTATTTTCGAATGAACTTATTGGTTACTATTCGTGTACTAGAAATGTCTATTTAAGTATCGTATAACTATGGTTCGATTTCAGATTTAATCTAAATTACGAAAAACATTATTAGACTATTAATGTGCCTCAAAGCCCAATAAGAAGAAATTATGATTTTTATGCACGTTAAAGACGGATTTTAGTCGATTTGTACTTGGACATATTAGAATAGTGGAAACGAACCTTTGAAAAACATGAATTGATAAGTTGTTTCGGAAAACGTAGATTTGAAAATGTGGTTTGAAACCTTAGAAAACGTGTTATAAACGAACGGGTCATGCCGAAATTTTGTAAAAAATCCTATACTTAGAATTTTTGTTTAAAAACTTACTTTTTCAACAAAATAATAAAATACTATTATTTTAATAAGTCGACTAAAAGACAAAAAATATATTTTATACTTATAACATATGAAACTTCTTCAAGTCGTTTTGCATAAATAAACGTTTTATTTTTTTATAATCTATATAAATTAACAAGGTAACTAAGGTTACCGAATGGTTTTACCAAAACATATTTCTTGAATACCTATTATATAAGCCTTCTAATTTTACTTGTCTATTTTCTTTAAATAGTATAAGTATATCATACTAAGGAATAAACTAGAGCATGTGATCTTCTAAACTAAACCGACAACCATCACACCACTAATAATGCTGAGGGTGACCGTACAACGCACATTTGACCTCTATGCATCAACCTTAAACACACCTTTGAAAACGTATGTCTAAATTGAACATTAACTAGATTAGGTCGTGTTCGGACGTCGTTGCGTTGCTTGTTTGATCTAGATCTTTGCTACATATCACCTTTGCTTAAGGTGAGTTCTTGTAGCCCCACTTTTTAACTCTTTTCCATTGGGGGAAAATGATACTCAAATCTGTTTTGAACTTGCTTTCATTAATGTGCAAAACTTTTTATCTTTTTGGACAATGCTATGTGCCTTTGACTGCTATGTGAATGACATGAGTTTTGGTTGAACTTACTGTGTGGATCTTATCTTGTGATCTTGTGACCTTGTGATCTTGTGATCTTGTGATCTTGTGATCTTGTGATCTTGCGAATCTTGTGGATCTTTCGCCCTATGTATAGCTCTAGCTGGTAGACTTTAGGTGCGAGTAAACTAATTGCTTGGATCTATGATAGTAAGGAGTTGCTATGTTGGTATCTAATCTATTGCATGTACTCACTATCATATTGCACAATTGTCCACTACTTAAAACTATAGCACAACAACTGGGTTTACCATTAAACCTACGAGCTCACCAACGATATGTTGACCTTTTCGAGTATCATTTTCAGGTGTTGTTAATGATCAGTGAAGCTAGGTGCGAGCTTTAGCAGACCTTAAGAGCATTCTGTATGGGTCATATTTGAAGAGATCTTGCATTGAAACTTTATTTTGAACTTAAGCATTTTGAGGATTGTTATCTTGAGACTAGCATCATTCCGTGCGTGGAATTTTGGTTGTAAGCTTTGAGACTATGTGATGTGTTCTTTGATGTGTCTTCACTCAAGTTTATACTTGAGGTCGGAGAATGTCACGACACATTTATTGAATGCATTTTAGTTTTCTCTATCTTGCATCTTGTGTTGTGGTGATCAATTCTCTATCGCATCCCGTGTTTCCGCCTATGTCGGGGTGTGTCAGATTAGTATCAGAGCCAAGGTTATAGAGAACTAGGTGGTTTGTCCTAGACTATAACCTAAGAACCTTCATATAGTTGTAATATAGGATCTATGTGTACGGTGTTCCGCGTATACTTGCTTCCATGGTTTTATCATTTATTGTATTAGAAAACTCAATCATTGAAATTGATGAGGTGTCATTTTATACACTATTTCAGGGTCATTTAACCCCTTAAATCATGCAAATATGTCCAGATTATGTGCTTAATCATTTGTTTTCAGGTTTTTAACACTTGGATGACATTTGGAGGAAATACACGTAACTTGGGCTCATTTGGAGAAGAAACGAACGAGATTACGGACCTATAACAAATCCTTGAAGAAGTATTACTTACAGAACGTGGAGACGGCGTCGAAAGCATAAAGCGATGCCGTCGCGATCTATTCAGTGAAGGCGTCTGGAATTTGGAGACGGTGTCAGGACGTGGCCGACTTAAAGAGAATCTAGAATCATCTACGTAGCGACAGTGTCAGGACCATAACGCGATGTCGTCGCTGCGATATCTCTATATATACAAAACCAATTTTAGGGTTTTTAGAGTGTAACTTTTGGGATAAATTTGTATAACTTAGGGAGATGAACCCTAGTCCTTGTAGCATCTTCATAGGTCATTTTTAGGGCCTCAAAACCCTATTGTACTACCTTGGATCCATGTTTTAATTCAAGTAAGGTTATTTATCATTAATCATTCAATATGTCTATGTGTTGTGTGATTGATTTTCTTACTTCCTTTATAACATGCGAGGCTAAACCATCCTTTGTATTTACGTATGATTGCATGAAAGTCGGATTGTAGATCCGTTTACTGTTGCTTCTTGTTGATGAATGTGTGCGTTAGGCCTTAAAAACTAGCTTTTGTTTGTATCGATGTTGACACATCTAGGAAACGCAAGTGCGTAGAAAGGATACCATAGGGTAACAGTCTTCATACTACCTTACCCCTTATGTGGTTGATCCCTCTTAAGGTATTTCACACGCATTTAATATACTCTTAGGGGCCTTATAATAGTCTTCATACTACCTTACTTATGATTTGCCTTAACGGAATATTAAATAGACGACGGATTCGTGTAATTCGTTCATAACTTAGGAAATACTTACACATTACATCACAAGTGTGACAAGGCAACAAGATTAGGAGAAACAATCTGATAAGTAATGTATGATTAAGTAAATACATTTAATTATCATAAAGTTATCACCAGTAGATTAGTTTATCAATTAGTTTAGTTAATAGTTTATCAAATAGTTTATTTAATAGTTTATCAAACCAACCTCTCAAACCATAGATTTACCTACTTTCCTATAAATATAAAAATACAAAAATAATCTTCTCTCAACCCCTATAATTTTGTTAGACCATGATCAAGCCTTCCCAACCTATCCCCTTAGAGAACGATAACAACCCCCCGAGTCTTGCCTATACTACTACTACAACGATTTGGTACTCTGCCTAGAGAGTTGTAAAACTTCTTGTTGAAGTCCTACGATGACCGCATCAAGTTTTTGGCGCCGCTGCCGGGGAATAGTTAGGTTTTGATTATAGTTTAACTTAGTTTTACTCGCTTGAATCCTATCAAGTGAGACTTTAATTTCCGCATATTAGCTTTCTTGTAGTCTATCTCTTCTTTGTGTGTTTGTTCGTAATCTTCATTGACTATTCCACTCTTCATTATAGAGAATGCGAATCCATCTAGTTCTACCTCTAATAGTGAGTTTCTTGATCCTAAGAAAAAGATAGAAATTGAGTCATGGCTCGAGGATAATAGGATCGTTGAATCATTAGTCAGTTCAGATGAAATAGAATACTTTGATACCTTCCCCACCTCATAGGAATTATAATATCATGAGTGGCTCTTGAAATACCCCAAACCATCTTGGGTAAGGGCAAAGATAAGAACCAAAAACTTAAATAACATTAAGATCTCTTGCATGATTGGTCACTTCCTTAAAAGACAAGCTTACATCGATCTATAATCACCAATTAATGTTATGTCTAAACAACATTACAAAGGGATCATGAATAAAGGGCTAGAGTCGAGACTGAAACCATCCAACCCTAGTAAGAACAACAACTTTGTAGAAAGAGTCATGGGTTTAAAAGTTTTCATAGGAAACTTTACATACGAATGTAATTTTATGATTTTGGAGGATACCACTAGCATTATAGATCACCACCTAGGAGAAGTAGTCTTTGGAAAACCATTTGCAAGAGAAACTAGTCTCGTTTATGATCAGGAAGAGGGAACGGTTACATTTGAAAAAGATAACGAGAAAATCACATTTAAGATGCCTTATAAGATGGAAGCGTTTAACCAAATAGACTTTAAGGATGTAAATACCGATTCCATACCACCCTTTGTCCTTGAGAATAACGATGCCCATAGGAAAACCTATTACTCGGATAGTCTGACTTTAGGACCCGAGTACAGAGAAGCAAGGTTGCAAAAATCGCTAGGCGCTCCTGGAGTGGTCGGGTAGCGCCTAGCGATTAATCGGTTATGCGGAGATTAATCGGGGATTAATCGGATTGGATTTTTTATATACAAA
>BQNB010043973.1:1682-45171 GCA_026074375.1 Tanacetum coccineum
TATTTCGTCGACGAAGTCTACGATTCATGGTACGTTCAGGTTCAGATAATTTTTTGACAAGTTCAGAGTTAGAAGCACGTGTATACATCCAATGTGAACTGTTAGATGTTTTAGAGAACTTTTTAGGAAAAAAACATTGCACTTTCTGCAACGAGAGTTACAGCAAGCAAGCAGTTTGATTTTTAGGAGGAAAAAGTGAATACGTTTTAAAATATAAAAGGAGATGATTATAGAACAGTTTAAAATCCTTAGTAACGGCGCTAAAAACTTTGATGTAATTCAAAAGCTTTAAATTTCTAAGACTAGAATTACCGATTATTAAATGGAAACACACGGGTAAAGTATAACCCACGTATGTAGTATAATGTTTTAGGTAAGACCAGGTCGTCCACAGGGATTTGATTATGTTCAGAGGAAATATGGTTGATGATGGATTTAATAATAAAAGAGCATGACTACTCGGATAGTTTCATATAATTCCTAAAAATGATTTCACAAATTTACTTGTTTTAACTTAAGACTTAGATTAGTTAACTTAATCAGATGTGTCACGCAAATAATCAAGTTGCTATTATATCAAATCTATTTTGTTTATCAAATAACGTGAGCGAATTTCTCCAACCAAACGATAAAGAGGGTGGACAAATCTTTAAAACTATATAGCACACAACGGGTCTTTCGACCTATACCGTTATGTGTATACAATCAAAGTTGATTAGCAAAGTTGATAAGATTAGACACGATAGGATTTCAACACAAGCTTAAGATTAATAAGATCGTAATAATACCCAAATACTTATTTATTATATTAACATCACCGAGTAGTCATAAGAGGTTTAGCCTCTCTTGGCTACGAAGTTCATAATAACAAAGTGGAATAGATAGATAAGAAACATACAAGATCCAGATAGGCTATGGAGCATAAACATAACCCTTTTACAAGTATCGAATCTTACTAAACCCGTTATTTTACTAAATACTATAATCCTTCTTCGTCTTCGCCGGAATTTCGTGCTAAAAACCCAGAGATTGATGAAGAATTTGAGAGAGAATTGTGTGAGATGATATGTGAAATGGCTAGAAGTCCTCTCTATTTATAGGAAAGTGATGTTTCCTTTGATTCTTTCAGGAAATCCACAAATGTACTTTTCAATCTTCTTACTTTCAGTGGACACCAATTCAGGACACATCAGAACTAGTTCGTGGAAACAATTACTGTAAGCTTTGATATCATCTCCTTTCAGAGTCAGAGTCTAAAGTTCTTGTTCCATCCTTTGGATTTCAGTTGCTTGGAAGTATTCAATGGTCATCATAGCTTTCACGTTGCTCTAGAGGATCTAATTAGCATTAGCAAGTCCCAAAGTCTGAACATTTCCGTTCCACCAGGTTAGAGCACGACCCTCGAACGTGCACATAGCAAACTTCACTTTGTCATCTTCAGCACAATTGCAAATTTCAAACACTTGCTCCATCTTTTCGAACCAACGTTTCAGTCTGACAACACCTTTAGTCCCCTTAAAAGAGTGAGGCTTGCCATTCATAAATGTCTTATACGAACATCCATGCATCTCTGGCACAACAGTTCATCCAGTATTTGTTGATCCGGATCCACCAGCATTGTTTGAGCCAACTCTAGTCTTTTCATATTTTTCAATGGCTTTGGCCACACGTTTTTCTACTATCTTCCTAACAGATTTCTTCTTAAATCTACTGGGCGGCATGATTCTGGCAACACAAGTACACAATTCATTGAGAATTTGTAAAGATATGCAGAGTCATGGCACATGGTAAATAACGAAGAATGATATAAATAATCATAAATTAATCAGGATGGTCAATATTCACATAATTGACTAATAGAAATAGATAATGATATGTCAAAAGGTAAACATAAGGGATCGAGTTTAAACCAAGTATTATATATATAATATTATATATAATGCAATAATGATAATCGAAAAAATAAGTAAGGATCAGAGAATTACACATACCATTTTCCACTATAAACGAACTTAAATGACTAAAAACGTACCAAAAATACATTGTATTTGTATGCTTTTTTGTGGTTATGAAGACTAGGTTTGTTGAAATGACCCAGTTCCCTATAACCTTGGCTCTGGTACCATCTGTAACACCCCCAAAATCGAGTCGCAGCGGAATGGTAACATTGGGGTGCTACGTCAAAGTACAACAATCAAGGTATAGGAAACGACCTTAAAAAGGACGTTTTAAACAAAACATTCGATGCATTATAACAAAATCAGAGTTTATACATTAGGTCCCATAAGTTTTTAAAAGTCATAAACATTCTTAATTAAACAAAAGCTTCATAATACCAAAAGATGACTTAAGTTTTTTTTTTAGGATAATAAAAGTTTCATAAACTTTAGATAAAACACAGAATCCGTCTTCATTGATATCCGCCACGGCTCCCGTCCAATCTTCATACTCTAGGACCTGAAATTACATGCTAAAAGTCAACACAAAGGTTGAGTGAAATCATAGGTTTATCAGTAAAAAATGGACACAGATCGAAGTAATAGTAGACTCTGAAACACATTACAATAGTCCCTAAAAACAGGTATTAATGCACTAAGGCTCAATGACCCCGAATCCTTAACGTACTTCAATCAATAATTGGATTGCCCCACAAAAAGTAATAAGTGATGCCTGCCAACACCCGACACCTCTAAATGTTAAATGCATACCTGATCAAACTAGTGACCCCAGGAAGTGGGGATTGTGCAGTCCCTAAGATCTATCCATAACACTACGCTCACTAAATGAGCAATTGACGGTTCCATGATAAATAGGGACATCACGCAATAAGGTAACTTAGGCATAAATAATCAGCAGTAATCTGGATAGCATACACTTAGAAAAAAAGCACTTGTGCCAAAGTAAAACAAGCAATGTAAATCACCCCGTAATTTTGTAAATCAGTTTGTAGAAAAAGTGGCTATGAACCACCTTAGTTAATGGCAATCTGACTATACCAGAAAATGTGTTACGGCATTGACGGAATGCAACCTAAATTAATATAGGTCCCGATAAAAGTACAGTACATACTTTGATTAAATGAATCCTAAAGATTGTATATAAGCCTCATTGTCTATCTGTTCGTGCTATCATAATTAAGGTCATGGACATGACGTAACGAGGTAGCCAGGACACTTTAAAATCGTAAATCCACAACTCTCATACGACATCCGAAGAAAGGCCCCTCATTATGAAAAACCCTATTAAATATACGGCTAATCATATATAAATCCTATATAGTTCAACAACTATTATTTTGAAAGTTAGAGATCATTGTTTTAAAGGAAAATGTTTATAAATATACTTAGTAGAAAAAATGACATAACTTGTCGTTTAAATCCGTTTTAACGTTCTTTCGAGCACGTTCTCGTAAATGAAAGTTATACTTATTTATGGAGGTTTAAAAATAATAAATTTTCTGAAATAAATGTAACTTATATAAAAAATAGTTTTATAAAAGTATTAAATAATATAAACCTAAACCGTTTTTAGTGTATCTTTTTCGTTATAAATCGGTTTTTCAAGTTTCTTATCATTTCGGAATCCTCATGAGATGTACTACATTTATAAAATATCATTTTTCTGTTATAAAACATGTACCAAAACAGATTCTCTATAACTTATATATATCTTTAAGTACTTTTACTTGAAGCTTTTTAATAAACTTACAAAAACTAATCTTGTATATATACTTTTTATACTTAACCAAGAATGTAAAATACTTATGTATCTATTTTAACATGATTTTACCAACAACATATCATATGTAAAAGTGTATGAAACAATGATAACAAGTAAAAATCCTTTTCACATGTTTAAAAGTATTTCTAATGGTGATTAACTACATAGAACATATATATGCATGAAAATGAAAATTGTAAAGACATAAAGAGTTTTAGTTAACCTTAATATGATGTATGATGATGAAAAATACAATCTAAACCCTTGTTTAGATTTTTAAACCAAGCTTGCAAGATCTTAAGATCCAAAACCCAAAACTTTCACTTTCTTGATAAATACTTGAAAATGGATAACCGAGGCTTGAAAACACCTTAGTACGTCTTAAGAATGATGTGTATAGATGTGTATGGGTTGCATAAAATTTTGTATGGGTTGAGTGTGTGTGCTTGTGTGTGCCGTGAGCTAGCAAGAGGGGGGGAGGGAGAAGTTTTGAGCTTTTACACCTTTGGAATATGTTATCTATGTGTTTTATAAGCTAACTTAGGTCTTATATAGTATGGACTAGTCAAAGTAATCATAAATGAGTCAAAGGAGGGGGTCTTGGTCAAGGGGACAATGGGAGGGTCTTAAGGAAGACCATGTAGTCAAAGAAACATCTTAGGGCTCAGGTTTTGAATAATAGAAATGAATAAGACAAATTAGGAAGTAGTGAGCTAAATGTCCCCCCTAGAACATATATGCCAACGAAAATTTAGGGGGGACATGGGTTTATAAAACTTTGAGTATTGTATAAAAATCTAGCACTTGTATGAAGCGTAGAAATATTTTGTGGTTTCGTGTATGCCAAACGCACTTTATCGCAAATAACATAATTTATGGAAGTCAATAAAAATAAAATATGAGGTTAAATAAAAATCATTGCAAAAAAATCATATTGATGCTTGACGAAAAAATTAAATTCGTTTTTGGGTTTTCGTTTGCTAAAAATGCTAAATTTTTGAACACGCGATTTAACCTCACTATTTAAAATAAAAAGTAACGCGTACGAGAGAAAAAAAATAAAAATAAAAATAATTCTGAATTATATGAGTTGAAAATGACCTGAAAAGTATAAATGTTACTTCACCTCCCGTAAGAAGAGCTTGTCCCTAAAGGCTCAGGTTGCAAACACCTGAAGGAGGGACTGTTTTCAGAGAAAAGATCGGATAATCTCTTCCGGAACTGATCTTCACGATCCCAGGTATACTCAGCACCTTGCCGAAGTTTCCCAACGAAACTTTGACTGAATGGAATTCTTCCTCTCTTTACTTCTTACATCTCGTTCCACGCTCTCAAGAGGTTCTTCAACAAACGAAAGATTTTCATCAACCTCCGGATCTCATCCAAGGGCACTGAACATCTGGCCCGCCAACATTTTCTTGAGGTTTTGACACATGAAAACGTGTCGTGAACACAACTTACTCCTGGGGTACATCATCAGCCCGATTAAGCCACCAGTCCAACATCGCTCGATGAATGTCAAACGGTCCCCCCGACATATCGTGGGTGCTAAGTTTTTCCCTTTTTACCAAATCGTATACCACTCTCCCTTCCATGGAGATACCTTTAGTAATACTCGTCCCAAACTTCGAATTCCAGAGGTTTAAACGCCTCTTATCAGCATAGCTTTTCTGGCACTCCTAGCCGTCTTTTAATCTTTCCCTGATTTGAAAAATCTTTCAGTTTCGTTTCTTGCACAATCTGTCCTGGCCAATAAGCTACTTTCTCCAACTTCAGTCCATAAAACGGGGATTCTACATTTTCGCCCTACAAGCCTCGAATGGTGGCACACATAATGCTTGTGTGGTAAGCTGTTTATGACTAAAAAAACTCAATCAATGGAAGATGAGTATCCCAACTGCCACAAAATCCATAACCAGAGCACGAAGCATAACTCCAGCAGCGTTTGGATAAGTACGCACACAATAATTCTGACCATTCGGTCTGAGGGTGGTAATCCTTACACATTTCATCTTGTACCCAATGGCTTCTTGAAAAAGCTTGCCAAAAGTGTGAACGTGAATCAGACATGCACGGATCCCTGAAATGATTGATACCAGGCACACCAAGTCTTCGCTACAATCTCATTGGGTATAAATCTTTGCTAGTTTCACCGTCTTGTAGTCCTCACGAATAGGTAAGAAAGTGAGCCGACTTGGTCAATATATCAACAACGACCCAAAATCGTATCATGCCCCCTCTACATTTAGGCAACTTTGTGCAAAGTCCATGTTATCTTTTTCCCCATTTCCACTCAGGAATTTCCTGGTTCTGAAGAATCCTGAGGGTTTCTATTCGCTTAATCTTAGAACACGTAAGACATCTGCAACAAACACAGCAATGACCTCTCTCAAACAGCCACCATACAAGTCTCTCAGATCATAGTACAATCTTATCCGCACCCGATGTACTGAATATCTAGAAGTATAGCTTCATCCATGCTCAATTTCCTACATCCACCAACTGATGGAATCAGATACGATCAAAGAAGTAATTTTCCATTATCATCGTTGCTCAAAAGTGTCTTTCTAATGCCTCTAGGCCATTCAGTTGGGGCTTGTAGATCCTTGGAAGCTTCGCTTGCGCTTCCAAAATCTTAGTCCTTAAGTCCAAGAATGAATATGTAATACTCATAGCACTTACTCGTCCTGGGCTTGAGTCTTTCTTTCTGCTCAAGGCAACTGCCCCAACAAATATATCTAAAGATAAATTAAAAGTTAAAATAAACGTTTTCCTTGCCTGGGTGGTATTAGATCTCACACCGTAGGTCACTTGAGTCACACGATCCACCGCCTTTGGCGCATATTTAAATCCTTCTTGTCAAATATGTACCTAGGAGACTCTGGTGGTCATGTAGATAACACTTTTCCGTCCCATAAAGATTAATTCCAACCAGATTTTAAGATAGCGAACACCACCGCACCCAATTCCAGTCCATGGGATGGTATAAATTTTGTTCCCTCATGCTTCTTCAACTGTCTTGACGCATACGCCTATTACTTTTGCCCGCTGCATCAATCAGCACGCACCCAAAACCTTGTTTTGATGCATCACAATAGACCACAAAGTCATCGGGTCCATCGGGGAGTGCTAACACAGGAGCATTGCATAGTTTCTCCTTCAGAATTTGGAACGCTTCATCTTGCTTATCACCCCACACATACGTCTTATTCTTTTGAGTCAACAGGGTGAGGGGCTGGCGATCATTGAGAAATCTCAATAAACCGTTCGTAGTAACCCTCGCCAATCCTAGAAATGAACAGATTTCAGTTGACGATTCAGGGGTCTTCCAGTTCTTGACCGACTCCCAACCATGCTAGGGACCACATGGATAACCGGTCGTGTTTGAACCACTGTCCCTTAGAACTGTAACTTCTTGTAACCCAAAATTCACCACTTTGAAAATTTGGCATAAACAACTTCTCTTCTGGAGTAATTCTAAATCGTCTTCAGGGACTTCCATTGTTCTTCTTTCAGACTTGAGTAGATTAAGAAGTCGTCAAAGAACACAATTACAATTATGTCTAAATACGGCTTGCAAACGCGTTCATTAAGTCCATAATATATTGCTGTGCGTTCTTGTCATCCAAATGGCATGATGTGAACTCAAGTGCCCATATCGGGTTCTAAAACGCTGTCTTCGCAAATCTTCTCTCACGACCCTCAACGATGATATCCTGAGTGGAAAAAGAAAAAAGAAAAGATCAATCTTCGAGAAACAGCACGCACCTTGTAATTGGGTCAAACAGTCCAATTCAAGGGAGAGGGTAACGTTTTTTATAGTTAACTTGTTAGCTCCCTGTAGTCAATACACATTCTCATCGAACCACTTACTCTTGACAAACGAGCACGGTGCTCCCCATTGGTGAAGGGACTTGGTCGTATAAAACCCTTTTCTTGGAAGTTCTTAAGCTGTTCGACAATTCTAACATTCTGAAGGGCTAACCGGTAATGGAGATCTAAAACTGCTATGCCGCCTGGAATCAGAACAATTCGAAATTCTATCTCTTTCTCACAAGTAGGTAAAACCAACAGGATTCGTCTGGAAATACCTCAGGGTAATCTCTGACCACACGTATGTCAATCAAGCTTTTTCCTCATACAGCCTTGATACATCAATGTGAAACGAAGATCTTTCCCTGGCCTCATCGCCTTGAACTTCAAGAATCTTGACATTTCGAGATAATAATACGAACAATCATCTCATAACAAATCAGATGAGAGCTCGTGTGATATGCCAACCAATCATTCCAATGATAACATCAAAGCATCCTAGCCGGTGGCAACAAGTCTAGTTTGAACACTGATTTAACAAGACAAAGGTGCAACTTACTAAAATGTATTGTGCTTAAACGACTTTTTCCGTCTGCTAACCTACTACTAGCTAGTGTTTTAGAGTGGCCGGGGTAATATTAATAATATGTGTAACGAAGATATACAAAACTCTTCTCAGCACCCAATCAAAGAGAATACATGCTATGATCATTTAAGAAGAAACGTAAACCTTGACCACTTCGGATCTGCTTGCGGGTTTTCACTACCACATAACTCTCCCCACAGCTCCATCATTCTGCTGGTTCCCTGCTTGCCGGACACTTGTCCTTGTAGTGTTTTCTCACACACACCCGAAACATGTCACATTTTGCAGGAGTCATTACCTGCACCCTGAAGCCTAACTCTACAATCCTTCTCCATGTACTCTAATTCTTTGACATCTCGGGCACTTCTGAGGACATGGTCCAAGATGATGTAAGTTGCACCTGGTTGCAATTTGTAAATTTCCAGCATAAATCTTTCCTCCAGTTGGGGCTGCAGCATATACCCCTGACATTTTCTGGCTCCTGTTTTGTGCCTGGTGATGAATTGTTGTTTCGGTTGCGGTCATTGTTGTTTGTTGTGGTGTTGTAGTTTATGGTTATTGTTATGTTGTTTTCTCTGGTTGTCTTCCCATTTTCCCTTTATTGGCTTCACTAATCCAGCAGCCCTAAACCGAACTGATTGCTCGAACCAGTTCACGGCCATATTGATAGCCGTCATGCAAGTCGCAAGGCTTTAGAAGAAAGTGATATTTCCTTGATCTTTCAGGAAACCCACGACATACCTTTCAATCTTCTCTTTTTCAGTAGCCTCCAATTCATGACACATCAAGCCGTTCATTGAAACGATTGTTGTAAGCTTCAATAATCACTCCTTTTAGAGTCCAGAGTCCAAACTCTGTTCCCATCCTTTGATTCAGTTGCTAGGCACTATTCAGTGGTCCTCTAGCTTTCACATTGCTCCATGGGATACTTAGATTTTGCTTAGCAGTCCCAAAGTCCTGTCAACATTTCGTTCCATATCCACCAGGGCCAGTAAGAGGCACGCCCTCGAACGTGCACATTAGCAAAACTTCACTTGTCATCATCAGCACATTTGCAAATGTTCAAACACTTTCTCCATCTTAATCGAACCAACGTTACAGTCCGATCTACACTTCATCCCTTAAATAGTGAGGCTTGTCCAACATTAAGATTGGCTTATACTAACCATTCCATGCATCTCTGGTACAACAGTAATCTTTGAGGAGGTTGAACTCCAGTAATTTTGTAAGCTTCCTGATCCACCAGTATTGTTTGAGTCATGCTCTAGTCTTTTCATACTTTCAATGGCTTTTGGCCACAACGCTTTTCCCACGAACTTCCTAACAGATTCTTCTTAAACTCACTGGGCGGCATGATTCTTCTGGCAAACGACAATACACAATCGTTGAGAATTTGTAAAAGTATGCAGAGTTATGCCACAATGGTATATAATGTGAGGATGATATGAGTATTATAAATTATTCAGGAAGTCGATAATTATATAATTGATCGGATAGAATAGATATTGAATATGACATAAGATAAGCGTAAGGAGAATCGAATTTAAACCAAGTATTATATAAATAAATTATATATATATATGCAATAATGACAAAGCAAAAAGTAAGTCAGGATCGGGAATACGCGCGCGTGGATATCCGGACAGTGATGAAGGATTCTGTATTAAAAATGAAAGAAAATCTATTAAACTTAGTGGTTATAGACTAAGTTTTGAAAAGTGACCCAGTTACCTAGAACCCTTGCTCTGGTACCATCTGTAACACCCCCAAAATCGAGTCGCAGCGGAATGGTAACATTGGGGTGCTACGTCAAAGTACAACAATCAAGGTATAGGAAACGACCTTAAAAAGGACGTTTTAAACAAAACATTCGATGCATTATAACAAAATCAGAGTTTATACATTAGGTCCCATAAGTTTTTAAAAGTCATAAACATTCTTAATTAAACAAAAGCTTCATAATACCAAAAGATGACTTAAGTTTTTAAGGATAATAAAAGTTTCATAAACTTTAGATAAAACACAGAATCCGTCTTCATTGATATCCGCCACGGCTCCCGTCCAATCTTCATACTCTAGGACCTGAAATTACATGCTAAAAGTCAACACAAAGTTGAGTGCAATCATAGTTTATCAGTAAAAAGATGGACCAAAGATCGAAGTAATAGTAGACTCTAAAGACAACAATAGTCTAAAACAGTATTGAATGCACTAAAGCTCATGACAGCCGAAGCCTTAACGTAACTTCAATCAATAGATTGGTATTGCCCCCCCACAAAAGCAATATAGGAATGCATGCCAACAACCGGACAACCTCTAAATGTTAAATGATCTGCCTGATCAAACTATGACCCCAAGAAATGGTGGTGGATTGTCAGTCCCCGATAGATCTACCATAAACAACTAAGCGCTCACTATAATAGCAATTTGACGTTTCATGATACATAGGGAACTTCACGGCAATAAGGGTAACTTAGCATAAATTATCATGCAGTAATCTGAATGATAGCATACACTTTGAAAAAAAACACTTGTGTGCCAATAGTAAAACCCAGAATGTAATTCCCCTCCCGTAGATTTTGAAAATCAGTTTTACAAAAAGTGGCTATGACCCACCTTGAGTTAGAATGGCAATCTGAATAAACCAAAAAATGTGTTAGCCGGCAATAGACGAATGCAACTAAATTAATAAGGTCGTATAAGTACTCCAGTAACTTAGATTAATGAATCCTAAAGATTGTATTAAGCCTCATTGTACAATCTCGTGCTATCATAATTAAGAGTCATGACATGACGTAGGATAACGCGACCAGGACACTTTAAACGTAAATCCACAACTCGTCAATACGACACCGAAGAGGCCTCGATATATGGAAACTCCTAGAATATAGTACGGCTATCTATATAATGCCTAAATAGTTCATCACACATATATTGAAAGTTAGAGATCATGTTTTAAGAAAAATTTTTTATACATATACTTGAATTAAAATAAAAATGACATAACATTTGTCGTTTTAAAAAATCCGTTTTTAACGTTTCTTTCGAGCACTTTCTCTAATTGAAAGAATATACTTAAATATGAATGTTTAAAAATAAAAAATTACGGAAATAAATATAACTTTATAAAAATAGATTTTATAAAAGTATAATTATAAAACTCGTTTTTAGTGTACTTTTCGTTATAAATCTGTTTTTTCAAGATTCTTTATCATTTCGAATCCTCATGAGATGTACTACACTTTATAAAATAATCATTTTTCTGTATATAAAACATGTACCAAAACAGATTCTCTATAACTTATATATATCTTTAAGTACTTTTACTTGAACTTTTTAATAAACTTACAAAAACTAATCTTGTATATAAGACTTTTTATACTTAACCCAGAATGTAAAATCCATATGTCTATATTTTAACATGATATACCAACAACATGTCCTATGATAAAAGTGTATGAAACAATGAAAACAAGTAAAAAAATAAAATTCCTTTTCACATGTTTAAAAGTATTTCTAATGGTGATTAACTACATAGAAAACCTATATATGCCATGAAGAAGAAAAATTGTAAATGACAAAAAAGAGTTTTAGTTAACCTTAATAGATTATGATGATTAAAAAATACAATCTAAACCCTTGTTTAATTTTTAAACCAAGCTTGCAAGATCTTAAGATCCAAAAAAACCCCAAAACTTCACTTTCTTGATAAATACTTGAAATGGATAAACCCGAGGGCTTGAAAACAACTTATTACGTCTTAAATAATTGAATGTGTATAGATGTGTATGGGTTACATAAAATTTTGTATGGGTTTGTGTAGGTGTGTGTGTGTTGCCGTGAGCTAAAGAGAGCAAAAAGGGAGGGTTTTGTGCTTTTACACCTTTGGAATATGTTATCTATGTGTTTTATAAGCTAACTTAGGTCTTATATGCTAATGGGACTAGTCGCAAGTCATCATCAATATGTCAACGGAGGGGTCTAGGTCAAGTGGGACAATGGGAGGGTCATAAGGAACCATATTAGTCAAATAATCATCTTTAGGGCTAGGTTTAATAACTAGAAATGTATAAGACCAAATTAGGGAAAGTATGTTAACTATAATGTCCCTCTAGGAATTATATGCCACAAAGATTATGAGGGGGGGAACATGGGTTTATAAAACTTTGAGTATTGTATAAAAATCTAGGCACTTGTTGAAGCGTAGAAATATTTTTGTGGTTCCGGGTATGCCTAAACGCACTTTATCGCGAAAATATACATAATTTATGAAGTCAATAAAAATAAAATATGAAGGTTAAATAATATTCCTGCAAAAATATCATATTGATTGCATGACAAAATAATTAAAATCGTTGGTTTTTCGTTTTGCTATAACTGCTAATTTTTGAATCACGCATTAACCTTAAACTATATTATAAAATATAAATAGATAAAGAGTACGAAAAGAGAAAAAAAAAATAATAAAAAAAAAATAATTAGTGACATATATGAAGTTGTAAGATGACCAGACCTGAAAAATATGAAATGTTACAACTTGTAGCCAATTTCTTTTAAGAAATCTCTAGTATACATTTTAAGCTTTTCATAGCATCTTTTAGGTTTAACTTTCATCTAGAAATAAGCAAGTTATGAGCCAAAAACTAAAAAAGTTAGTTTAAACTTAGTTTCTGTAACAGATTTTAAAATGTTTATTTTCTAGCTTATTCTGTTGTTAAAAGTAGATAGTGCCTTTGTTAAAGTTGTAGGGTATAAGCTCTTCTTCAACTTTGTAGTTTTAAGTTTTTGCTGAATTTCATTTTTTAATAAGCCAAAAATAAGCTGAATCGTAGGGTCTGTTTTGTAATTTTTCAATAGTTAAGGGTGTACTGTTTTCATTGTAGTGTAAATTCTAGTCACTTACCCCGCCTACCCTTTACTTTCACTCTTTACATTTTCTACCCTGTGTTTTTAGAATAATAAAATAGGATTAATATTTTCAAAATTAGTTTTAATATAATTAGGGTTTAGTTTTTAATTGGCAAATTTAGGGTTCAATTAGTTTATAAAATTTGGGCATTTTTGTTCCATTTGATTTCTGCACATTTTTAGTAGATAAAAACCATTTTTCTTTATTTTTCCAATAAAATTTGTATTTTCTAGAAATTAAAATAGGTTTTTAGCAATTTCTTTTTCTTAAAAAATTCATAAAAAATACAAAAATAGTTGGAAAATTCTAATTCTTTTTGTAATAATTTTCTTTTTCATTCTAGTATTTTTGAAAAATAAAAATAGATTTTTAGTGTTAATTGTTAGAAAAGTTTATTTTTAGTAATTCATTTTTTTTTTAAATCATAAAAAATTCAAAAATAGTTAAAAAAATTCTAATTCTTTTTCTTAAAATTTTCTTTTTAAATTTGTGATTTTTAGGTATAAAATTTGTTAAAAGTAGTGCTTTAGATTTTAAATTTCAGTTTTAGCTCACGTTTTTAATTTTCGTGTATTAAAATTTCGTGCTAGTCAATTGTTTTTAGTTTGTGCTATTATATTCGTAGTGTAATTCAAAATTAAAAAAAATCCTTTATTCATTCTTGACTCGAATCCGAATTATTTCCGAATCTCAATTCACGACTTCGTTGGGATACGACCCGAGAAGAAATACTTCCCGGTTAAAAATATACATATTGTGTTTTCTTAAGTGAGATTTTATCCTTTTGTTTCTCTTGTTTGAGAAGTAATTTGGAAAGAATTGTCACGGGATTAATACTATATATATATAAATTTGACTAGTGCTCACATACGCAAACCACCCTACCAAAATCGAAGCCGTTAAGAATTGGACATCTCCCACTACTCCCACAGAAGTACGCCAATTCTTAGGACTCGCCGGCTATTATCGAAGATTTATCAAAAGTTTTTCAAAGATTTCAAAGCCTTTGACTAAATTAACCCAGAAGAACAAGAGTTATATCTGGGGCGAAGAACAAGAATCAGCTTTTCAACTCCTTAAACAAAAACTCTGTGAAGCACCAATCTTAGCATTACCAGAAGGAAACGATAATTTTGTCGTTTACTGTGATGCATCTCTTCAAGGATTAGGAGCTGTAGGGGGTCCTCATGAGACTTTTCAATGTCTATCTGTTGATTTATTACGAACTAATCTGGGTTATGATTATAATTATTCGTTTTGACCAATTTCAACCCCACATTTACCGTTAATCGTCCTATCTTCAATGCTCAAAGGGAGCTTCTCAATTCTCAAAATGAGATTATGGAGCAAATGACATCCATATGTGATATGGTTGGTCAATATATGCAAAAGAAGGAAGAAGATAAACGAATTACGGAAGATTAAGCGGCTAAAGGTCGATATTGGAAGATTCTCATTTGCTACGATGATGATGATGACGAGGAAAGTTCTATTTCCTTAAAAGATATTATTATTTCTGGACTTCCTACGTGTGTTGCAATCACACCCGTTTTTTCAACGAGGCGCCCGTTGCCCCCCCCGCCCCCCCCCCCCCGCTCCCCTCTATAATGGTGGATGAGCATCTTGACACTTTTCTGGCAACGGAAATCGGACCGGAGGTTATATGGTCTAGTGTGAGATCCTTGTCCCCCCCCCAAAATCCCATGTGAGTCCTGAGGGGTATTACGAAAAGATGTGTGATGTGCTTTTATGTATAATTCTTTCCTCTTTGACATTTCAAAAGATCAATTTAAGGATTTCTCCGATTCTAACGATGATTCTACTTCGATTGATGACGATTCTTTCTCTATTTATGACATCGATTATGTTGAGGCATCACCTCCCGATTCTGAGCTCATCAGCTTAGAGGAGGTGAAGGATTTTCAACAATGGAAGATGGCGAGATTTTGAGGACGATATTCTTCGTGAAATATTTATCAAAAATCAATCTTCTCATTGCTAAGATCGAAGCAATTAATTCTAATCCACCTCCATCTTCTAATTTTGTGACCAAGTCTCCCTCCACATTTCTTAACTTTTTCTTGGAGGAGACTAACACCTTTGATAATTATTTACCCGAATATGAAACTTTCTGCTTTGATTTGGAAGAGAATAGTAGTGGCAGTACCACTACTCGTTCTGATTATTCTCTTCCGGATTATGAAGCTTTCTATTTTGATGACGATCATATTGAAGAGAAGAGTAGTGGCAGTACCACTACTCATTCTGATATTTCTCTTTCTAAATATGATTCGTTTATCTTTGATCTTTCGAATGATCCGTTTCCTCCTGCCGATAGGAGTGACTTTTATCATGAGGAGTTCGCCGATGAACTCGCTCACATCATATCTCCACCGGAGTATGATTGTTTCTATTTTAAGAGTGAGCCCGATCCGGGTGAGTTAACTAGTATTGTTGACTCCGGGATTCGTGAGAACGTTCTTTCTACGACAAATGTGAATTTACCATTCGAGGATGACCAATCTCCTCTCTTGGCATATGTTGTATGGATCTTTCTTCCTTTTCTCACGTATCCCGTTACTCCACCATATCTTCTCTCTTGCGGGAATGAAGATACCATTTTTGACCCCGGCATCTCCATTTATCATTCTTTTATGCCGAGTGTATCTCATCGGAGTGGAACTTTCATGAAATTCAATGTTTATCCAAACCACTTGAATGAAAGTCCGATGGAGATTTTATCTTCCACTTGCTCCCCCATGGACCAATAAATTAGGGGTCGAGTCGAGCTTGTGACTCGGTTAACAAAAACAAGGCACTTTGTGTAAAACCTAAAAATTTCAATAAGTGTAAAATTACCAAAATACCCCTAATGCAAGAAAATCTATAAAAGCTTAAATAAATTTCAGTTTAATTATAGAAATTATGAAAATACAATATATAGCAATTATGAAATTTTTGTAAGATCAAATTACTTTTATGTTATACAAAGGAATATTAATTAAACTTATTATAGGTTTATATGCCGAATTTATTATGTAATTAAATTAATTTTATATTCAAAAAAATAATTAAATAAAATATGGATAAATATATAATAATTATGTAAATAATAAAACCTGATTTTATTCCATTTGAAATACCCTAGGACTCGGCCATTATCTTTTTAGTATAGCTTTTATTCACCTTTCATTTTACAAAAATACTAATAACAAATACCACCGAAACCTAAAAATCCAAAGTGAGGACAAAGAATTTTTCCAGGACTTGTGTGATTTTTCTATGATCATTTGAAGTCTATGGTGTGTGGGAAAAATAGTGGAAGCGATTGGGAGAGCTTGATTCGTTTTTGGTATTGTTTTGGGGCTCGAAATCATAAGGGTGCATTAAATCATAAAATCATCAAGGGCCATCAAAGGTAATTTTATAACTTATGTTTCATCATGTTAATATGTTATAAACCTGGGAAAAATGTTCATGCACTTTATTTTGATTTTATAAATTGAAACATATTCAAAACCCTAATTTAGAAATGAAAATGAAATCGGCATATAAAATATTTGTAAAATTTATTTTATATTTTTCTGAGGTTGTACATATCTCATATAACTCCCCCATCAAAAAATTTTTGGAATAATTTTATAAATATTTCGAATGCTTGATTGGAGATGTAAATGTGTTACGAATTCGGGAAAATAAGGAAAAAGCGGAAGAAAATGGTTAAAATGAAATTAGGGTTTAGGGTTTTGTTATTTGGTCCAGGTGTATTAATGCCAATGATTGGGAAATAATTGTGTTTGTGATTGTGGAAAATTTGATTAGGGTTTTAGTGATTTAATTGTTACCCGATTTGCTATTTAAAAGTATAAGGACTTGTTTTGTAATTTCTGAAACTTTGGGGTCTGATTTAAGCATGTTATTATATTTGTTATGATCTGAGAAAAATAAGTTGGGGGGTAGAAAATGTCATTTTGATATTATTTATGTAAACCTTACTATTTATAGAAACCTGCTATTTATAGAAACATGCTATTTATGGAAACTTACTATATATAGAAACCTGCTATTTTTGGAAAGTCTATTTTTAGAAAGTCTATTTTTGGAAAGTTTAATTATGGAAACTTATTAAATCAGGAAAGTTATCATTTATGGAAAGTTAATTAAGGAAAGTCTATTTTTGGAAACTTACTATAATTAGAAGCTGCTATTTTTTGGAAAGTCCCAATATAACAAGAATACTAATCATGAAACATACTAATCATGGAATATGTTAATCATGGAACGTACTAATCAAGAAATCATGCTAATTATAGAAAGTTACTAAAAATAGAAAGTTACTAAAAATAGAAAGTTACAAAAAATGGAAAGTAACCTTAATCATGAACAGTAATTTATATTTGGTCTTTAACATGTGTTCACATTAAGCAGGAGTACCTTCATCTTCTTATCCATCTCTTTCCGTTACTGCTGGACATAGGTACGGACTATTCCGTCCTTTCAGTAAGGACATTATTTTTTTCATGTATCCATTCCAGAACTGCTATGCTTCCCTATTTTTATGTCTTTTGCCATGATCCTTTACATGTTTGATTTCAAGACTTATTCTATTGCCCGAGCTATATATACGCATGACCATGATTTACATGACTTACCACCTAGTCATGGAGGTACCATGACCGTGACACATGAGGCACCTGTGTCACGACTCTTTCGCGTTGAGAGTGATTTTTTTCTTTTCTTTTTTTTTTTTTTTTTTTTTCTTTCAAACTAAAACATTCCTTTTTTCCCAAATGCGCGTCCCTTTTCATGTTACCAGATTATATTTCATGTTTGGCCATTATTATTCAGGGGCGTATGGGTGCATCCTAGTTTACATGTTTACACGTTCATGGTGATTGGTTGGTATGTGCTCTACATCCCATCACATTGGAGCTGATCCCTCCACCCATATTATTATAAGAGGTCACCCCTCTATTACATGTTGAGGCAGCCCCTCTATTATATGCATGTATTCACGACATTATTATTATGACATGTATGATTATATGAGCTCGTGGGCATTCCTTATTATTTATGTTTATACTATCCATGATATTTCATGACATCTTTACTTCGTATTACCATGCTTTACATGTTTATTTCCTATTCTTCATGACGCATTCTCCAGGTTTCCTCATGACACTTTTGATCTCTCCGCTGCTCTATATTTACTATCCAGGATTCATACTTATTAATTACATTGTTATTATATCCGTTCACTGAGCGTTAATACTCAGCCGTTATTTTTTCTCTTTCTCTATCCGACAGGTATCTAGCGGGAGATTGGGCATGAGAGAGTGTGTGCTTAGGAAGTGACCTATTTAGCTTCCTTTCTTTATATCGCAGACATTTTGATGTGCTATACTATCTTGGACACATGTTTCGTCCTTTAGACTTCTTTTACGTTATTCATGTTGATCTCATAATTGGGAGCCGATGTTTGATTCCGGCTTTCCACCTTGTCCTATGTTATCATTTATGACTTTATGCCTTTATTATGCTTTGATATGAAACATGATTATGACGTTTCGGCTCCTTCCGGAGTGGGTCGATACAATATGGTATCAGACGCTAAGTTTCGAACTGTAGGCTCTAATAACTTGACTGTGAGGATTGGGTAGTCATTAGGTTCTTTAGTATGCGTTAATCTTCTGTCGCTGTTGTGATCCTTTTACCGATTAATCATTAAAACCCTTTTTGCAATTGTCAGGATGGTGAACACTCGTATCAAATTTACATGATGCTGAATCGCTGCGGCCGTTTCAGGCAAGCGTGGATGCCATTGCTCCACAATAATTCGCGTTGGTTCGCGAAGTGTACCGCCACTGTGCAGTAAGTTCGGGTGGTAATCCTCCACCAGTCACTATTCATACTTGGCTTGAGCGCTTCAATAAGCAGAAACCCCGTTCGTTCGAGAAGGCAGTAGCCCCTGTTGATGCTGAGAATTGGATCTCCCATATGGAGAAGATCTTCGACGTGATGGATTGTAATGATGCGTGTAAGACCTGTTTGAGACTGGGTTATAAGTTCGAGGGCGACGCGTTGCTTGGTGGAAGGCCTTTAAGCAGGCAAAGGAGAGATTTGCGTGTGGTCCTTACTTTGACTTGGCAGCTTTTTCAAAGAGCTGTTCTTTCTTCTGTTTTACCTCGAGGACGAGCGAGAGACTTGAAGAGGAGTACCATTACATCTCGCCAAAGGGCGGTGAAAATAGTATGAGTACATGCAGCGTTGCCTCCGCCCTAGCTGGTTTTCTTGGACAGGCGGTGGGGGAGGTGTGGCACTGCAGAAGACAGGCGATGAACTTTCGTTGGGGATCTTCAAAGTCAATCACTTGGACAATGTTATGTGTATACCGTTTACAGATGTTGCTCAGGTTGCGGATGCTGCACGCAACTTAGAAATCCTTCGTGACAGGGTGACTATGATAGGTGCCGAACGTTCAGGAAAAGCAGGCTAAGTGTGGAGTGGTATCAGTCGGCCACTCAGCAGATAGTTACCGGGGTCTTGATCAGAAAAATGGACCTTCAAGGGTCTGAAGGCTGGGCGGTGGTGGTAACTACTGTAACACAATAACAACAACTACTTCGTGACAACATACAGTCAAATCTTAATCGTTATCGTCTTTATCTGTTATTGATATGGATTCTAACATCACGTCATGGTAACAGGTATTTGGTGCTTTGGACGCGACCAAAGGAACAGAGTCAGCAATCCCACCGATCTACCACTCGGCGTAAATTATTTGAAATAACACAAGTTTATTTCTCTATTTGTCTCAAAGTTCAGATCTCATGATCTATTCTTTGATTCAGGTTCCCAGCAGTCCAGGGTACCCTCTGAGGGTTATACTCACCCTGTTTGCAACACATGTGGACGTAGACACCAGGAGAGTGTCGTCGTGCTGCTGGTACTTGCTTCAAATGTGGCCAGGCTGGTCATCTTCAGCGGGACTGCAAGAAGAACATTGGTGCTAGTTCGTCTGGTCATGCTGACAAGAAGCCAGACGCATCAGGCCGTGTCTTTGCACTTACTCAGGATCAGGCCGCTAATACTTCAGGTACCATCAATGTGCTTATTTATATTACGGACTCGTGCTGTGTTTGTTTTATTTGATTCGGGTGCGACACATTCTGTGATATCTTACAAGTTTGCCTCATGTTTTACTATGACACCTATATTACTTGATCATGTATTATGTATATCCACGCCCATGAAAGACTCCGCACGTATTACCCATGTATATAGAGATCTTCCTCTACAGTTTGATGACAAGATTCGTTCAGTTAATGCACTTCCCTTGGATATGTGTGAATTTGACATAATTCTGGGTATAGACTGGTTAGCAGCACACCTGCTACGATTGATTGTCATTTCCCGTCGTGTTTATATTCGGCGAATATTCATGTCCTCGAATTTATTTATCATGGTTCCTTACCGGGAAAATCTATGAAGATCATTTCCGCTTTAAAAGCACGTACCTTACTATCGCATGGCTGTGAAGGTTTTCTGGCTACCATTCATGACACGACTTCTGACGTTTCTTCTATTCATGATCAGCCGATTGTTTCCGAATTTCAGGACGTATTTCCGGAAGAACTCCCAGGATACCTTCCTATTCTCGTTGTTGAGTAAAACCATTGAGCTTAATTCCTGGAGCTGAGCAATCCCAAAGCTCCTTATCGCATGGCACCGATTGAGTTAAAAGAGTTGAAAGATCAGTTACAGGAGTTGTTGGAGCGAGGTTTTATTCGCCCGAGTGTATCGCCATGGGGTGCACCGGTTCTGTTTGTCAAGAAGAAGGACGGTAGCATGAGATTATGTATCGACTACCGTGAATTGAACAAGACACCATTCGTAATCGTTTCCCCTTCCACGATATCGATGATTTATCTTGATCAGCTTCAGGGGCGCTAAAATTTTTCCAGATTGATTACGATCTGGTTACCATCGTTACGAGTGAAAGTGCAAGACATTTCAAGACTGCTTTTCGCACACGTTATGTTCATTATGAATTCTTGGTTATGCCTTTCGATCTCACGAATGATCCAGCTGTATTTATGGACTTGATGAACCGAGTTTTTCATGAATTCTTAGACAAGTTCGTCATCGTGTTCATTGATGATATTCTGGTTTTCTCTAAGTCTAAAGAGGAACACGAGGATGCATTCCGCACTGTTCTACAGATTTTACGACAGGAGAAATTATATGCCAAGTTTTCAAAGTGCGAATTTTGGTTGAGTAAGGTGGCATTTCTGGGTCACATTGTTTCAGCAGAAGGAATTACTATGGATCCGGCGAAGGTTGAGGCTATCACCAAATGGCCAAGACCGACGTCTGTGACCGAAGTACGGAGTTTTCTTGGATTAGCAGGTTATTACCGCAGATTCGTAGAGGGTTTCTCACGATTAGCCTTACCCTTAACCAAGCTTATGCGAAAGGGCGAGAAGTTTGTATGGAACGAAGAGCGAGAAAAGAGCTTTGAAGAGCTTAAGCAGCGTTTGGTTTCCGCGCCTATTCTTACTCTTCCATCTGGTTCAGGTGGATTTCAGATTTACAGTGATGCTTCTAAGAAGGGTCTTGGGTGTGTACTCATGCAGCATGGGAAAGTGATTGCCTATGCCTCACGACAACTAAATCCCTATGAGGTTTAAACTATCTATCATGATCTGGAATTAGCAGCGTATGTCCTTCGCTCCTCAAAATTTGGAGACAATACCATTATGGAGAGTCGTGTGAATATTTTACCGTATAAGAGCCTTAAATTTATCTTCACGACAACGGAATTAAATATGAGACAGAGGACGTTGTTGGAGTTATTGAGGATTATGACACCAATCATTCAGTACCATCGGGTAATGCAATGTGGTGGCTGATGACTTTGACGTAGGAAGAGTCGGGTATGATAGCTGGTATAAAGGTGAAGAAGAGATTTTTTCGTGACCTTGAGCGTTGGGATATCGAGTTATGTGTAACGTGGAGAATGGTTTCTAGGTAGTTCTGAGGGTTTGAGCCATACCTTATTTCTCAGATTATAGGCATCTCAGAAGGATGACGGAGAAATATGGGCAACGAAAGTTAAATGAAGCCACCCGTAAAGACCACTTTCCACTACCGTTTATGGATCAAATGCTTAAGAGATTAGCGGGAAACAAATACTATTGTTTTCTCGATGGTTTCTCGGGTTACTTTCAAATTCCCATCGATCCTAAAGATCAAGAAAAGACCACAATCACGTGTCCTTATGGAACGTTCGCCTATCGTCGCATGCCTTTTGGCTTATGTAAGGCACCAGGCATGTTCCAAAGGTGTATGATGGCTATCTTTTACGACATGATCGAAAAAACGATGGAAGTCTTTATGGATGACTTTTCGGTCTTTGGGAATTCATTCGTAACTTGCCTCTCCCATTTGGACAAGATGCTTAAACGTTGTGAAGACACTAATCTTTGTCTAAATTAGGAGAAAAGTCATTTCATGGTCAAGGAAGGAATTGTACTTGGCCATAAGATTTCCAAGAACGGGATTGAGGTTGATAAGGTGAAAGTTGTTGTTATTGCTAAGCTACCTCATCCCACCACCGTTAAAGGAATTCGGAGTTTTCTTGGTCACGCCGGGTTTTATCGTAGATTCAATTAAGATTTCTCGAAGATAGCCCGGCCGATGACCCGACTTCTCGAAAAAGATACTCCGTTTTTCTTCTCCAAGGAGTGTATTGAAGCCTTTCAAATACTTCAGAAAAATTAACTGAAGCACCAATCTTGATTACCTTCGACTGGGACCTACCTTTTGAGCTAATGTGCGATGCAAGCGATTATGCTATAGGTGCAGTCTTGGGGAAACGAAAAACAAAGCATTTCCAGCCTATACACTATGCTAGTAAAACAATGACCGAGGCAGAATCGCATTACACCACGACGGAGAAAGAAATGTTAGCCGTGGTGTATGCCTTTGAAAAATTCCGGTCTTACCTCATCTTGAACAAAAGCATTGTGTATACGGATCACTCCGCCCTCAAATATCTCTTTGCTAAAAAAGATTCCAAGGCGAGATTGCTCCGGTGGGTTCTCCTCCTTCAAGAGTTCAAATTCAAAGTAATTGACACAAAAGGAGCCGAGAATCTCGCGGCCGATCATCTTTCCCGATTAGAAAATCCTTATGAAAATGTGCTCGACCCAAAGGAGATAAATGAAACGTTTCCTCTCGAGACACTTAATATGGTGACTTTTCGTGGTGACTCAAGTACCCCGTGGTTTGCCGATTTTGCAAATTACCACGCGAGGAATTTCATTGTTAAAGGAATGTCGTCCCAGCAGAAAAACAAGTTTTTCAAAGACGTTAAACACTACTTTTGGGACGACCCCTTCCTATTCAAAATTTGTGCGGATCAAATGATCCGGCGGTGTGTGCACGACAAAGAAGCTCTCGACATCCTCATAGCTTGCCACAATGGACCCACAGGGGGACATCATGGTGCAAATCTCACCACCAAAAAGGTCTTTGATGCCAGTTTCTTTTGGCCTACTATTTACAAAGATGTCCACGAGTTGGTTAAAAATTGCGGCTCATGCCAACAGCAAGGAAACATTTCGCAACATGATGAAATGCCTCAAAATTCCATCCAAGTTTGTGAAATCTTTGACGTGTGGGGTATCGATTTCATGGGGCCATTCCCGTCTTCACGAGGGAACAAGTATATACTCGTGGCCGTCGACTACTTGTCAAAATGGGTTGAAGCGAAAGCGCTCCCCACCAACGACGCCCGAGTTGTTTGCAAATTCCTTAAATCTCTCTTCGCCCGATTCGGTGCCCCTCGTGCTATCATAAGTGATCGCGGAACCCATTTTTGCAATGACCAGTTTGCAAAGGTCATGCTTAAATACGGAGTTACTCATCGTCTCTCCACCGCGTATCACCCACAAACAAGTGGGCAAGTTGAGGTCTCCAATCGTGGCTTGAAACGAATTCTTGAAAGGACCATAGGTGAAAACCGTGCCTCTTGGTCGGATAAATTGGATGACGCACTTTGGGCCTTCCGTACAGCTTACAAAACACCCATCGGGTGTACTCCTTACAAGCTCGTGTACGGAAAGGCATGTCATCTACCGATCGAGCTCGAGCACAAAGCCTATTGGGCCTTGAAGCATGCAAACTTTGACCTTTCGACCGCGGGCGATCACCGAAAAGTTCAACTCAATGAATTAAATGAACTTCGTGATCAAGCCTATGAAAACTCTTTGATCTATAAAGAGAAAACAAAGAGGATCCATGACTCCAAGATCAAAAACCGCGTTTTCAACGTTGGTGATCGAGTCCTCCTCTTTAACTCTAGATTGAAGATTTTCTCGGGCAAGCTTAAGACCCGCTGGAGTGGACCATTCACCATTACCCAAGTCTTTCCATATGGCACCGTCGAGTTATCTCAAAACTCCAGGCCAAACTTCAAGGTGAATGGTCATCGACTTAAGCACTACTTTGGAGGAGACGTACCACATATGGTTGTCCCGGATCTCCAAACCTTCCCCAAGGACCAATGAATTCAGGGATTGGGTCAAGCTTAGTGACCCTAAACAAGCGCTTCGTGGGAGGCAACCCATGCTTATCCGTAGTAGTAATATGTAGTAATGAATAAGTGTTTTTTGTTGTGAGGAGGTGTGCCTGTTCCATTCTCGTTTGCTTGTGTTTTTGTGATTGTCCAGGATTGTCCTGGATTTTTGAAGTCTCTCGTGCTCACGGTTTTGTCCTTCGATCACAAGAGCTTCAAATCCTCAGCTTCATTTGGGAAATTTATCGACTAACGTTTATCTTTAAGCATACTTAATAAACGGCTTAGGATTTACATAGAGACCCTTCTTAAAACATTGAGGACAATGTTTAATTCTAGTATGGGGGGGATCTATCGATTTGATTGTGCCTGCAGTCGTTGTTTTCCTGTTTTGTTAAAAAGTATCTGTTATATTAAACAGTTACGAAAATTTACAAAAACACAAAAAGAAATTCACCCTAAATCACACTCTGCTTTTATGGAAGATAAGCAAAAGTTGGAAGTGCTTATGGGACACCACTAGTTGTCTTTTGACATGCTAGGCTGTAGATTAGCTTATTTATAAGCTTGTTGCCCTGTTTTGAGCAAGGTCTCTTGTAAGTCTCATTTTTCCATTTTTAGCTTATCTACTATTTTAGTGCTTATTATTGCTTATTGTTGTTTTTGTTTTTTTACTTGTTTATCGCTTATTTATCGTTTAGTAAAGGGCTTATTTATGGCCCGCTTATAGTTAGATACATTTGTCTAAGTTTTCCTTAAATCTGTCTTGAATAGCTTATATAACTAGCATTATCTGTTTTAGCTTATTTTAGTGCTTATAAGTTGTTTAAATATGCTAAATGTTGCTTAATATGCTTGTTTAACATCTGGTCTTTGAAAAGTTTTAGCTTAAATAGCTTTTATCAAGTTAAAAGTACTAAAACTGTTTTAAAGGGTGTTTGGTTTAACCTGTTTAATGAGCAAATAGGTGAATATAGCCTTGCTCTTGTGTTTTTAGGTCAGTTTTGAATTTGTTAAAAGTAGTCATACAAAGTCAATTTTGTTACTATTTTTAAGTTGAAAAATATCATAAATCATTGGTTGTTATACAAAGAGTCGTTTGGAATTTGTGACATATTAGGCTTATTCATACAAGCTTATTTGATTAGACTTGTGGTTTTTATGAGATTTTGATGTTTATGTGTTTGTTTGAGTGTTAAAACAAAGTCCATAAGACCTGCATTTGTTGATTTGTGTTTTGCCATTTCTGTCAAAAAAAGTGCTAAGTGTAGAAAAAAGAAGAAACTGCTTTTTGATATGATCACTGTGGCTTATTCCTGATTTCAAACTACTTTTTGATTGTTGTTATGTGTTCTATGATGTCTAAACTTAATCTGTTTTGTGGTTAAAAGTTCATAAGGTTCTGTTTGAGGACTCATTTTTAAGCTCAAAAGTTATGTTTTGCAAAGATTTGAAAAGTTTTCTAAGTGTTAAAAAATGAACAAACAGCTTTTTCATTAAGCTTTTTAAGGGCTTATTTGTGTTTCAAACTCCTTTTTGATTCATGATTATTGTAGCTTAGCTTTTCAGTGGTATAACTCTTTAAGCTATAAGGTTCCATCTTTGAGCTTATTTTTAAGCACAAAAGTCCCCTTGTTGTTTGTATGCAGTTTTTGGCTTAAGTGAAATTTGGCTTATTTGTGCTTATCTGCTTATTTTCCTAGCTTAATTTAGGGTTTAGGGTAGCGTATTAGGTTAGTTTATTTTTTGCTTATTTGCTTATTAGCTTAAAAATTTTTAGTTTTTAAGCCTTTTGGACTCTTGTGTTTTAGTTATTCCAGCTTAATTGTCCTGCTTATTTTGTTTGTTCTTGGCTTATTAAGTTTAGTATTAAGCTTGTCTTAGCTTATTGCCCGTGTGCTTTGCTTATTAGCTATTAGAAATTGCCAATAACAGTTTAGTAATTTTGGTCCTAAGGGTAAAAAGCACACTGTCACCCTTTAGAGCTATTGATTGTGCTTATTTGTGATTTATATAAATCGTGTCTTATCAAAAAGTGTTTTTTTTCAGTCTTCTTAAAAGTTGTTAAAAAATGGCATTCAAAGCAAAAGGGGAATGGAGAAGTTAGGGTGAGCAGGACTCGAACCATTCATCCTCAACCCATTTCAACCTTTACCACACACACACATACCGCTGCGCCTTGGTCTTTTTCGTTAAAGACTCAAGTGGTTGATTATTTAACACCTTTTTGAGCCCTAAATCTTTTAACAAGCCGTAGCTTGTTTAAGCTTATTACGAGCTTATTTGATAAGCTGGTATCACCAACTTATCTTTCTTAGAATCTTTACATCATTTAGGACTTTTTCTGTTTTTTTTAGAATTTTTCATATACGTGCTATTTTTGAAAATTAAACTTAAATCAATAATTTTTGAAATGTAGTCAATAACATTTTTGTCTTAGTTCAAACTTATACTTAAATTTTCTAAAAATAAGTTTTCTTTATATATCGTGGTAATATAAAGTATTGAAAAAAAATAATAATAAAAATAAAAAATGATGAGTAATAATTATAAACTGTGGGCTGATAAAAGTTTGCTGCATCTTGCCGGCTCACAACCGATGTTGCAGCCTTCAAAAAGGTCGAGGATTTACATTGTATCATGGTTATATTAATGTTAAGTGTGAAATAATGTGATTTAATAAATATAGGGAAAATCTATTTTTCTTAAATTTAAATATGCTTTCGAACTAAGATTATTCCGTTTTAAGTTGTGGTTTTTCTAAATAAGTTATGTATAAACGGGAAGCCTAAGAGTTTCTGAAATCGAAGGTCCGTGAGTCCTGATACTAGTCTCCGTGGGGTGTCAAAAGCCTGGTCACTTAGTCGCAAGGTTGGGATGTGCCGAGACGAAAGTCGCTACATGGGATGATCTCGCCTTCAAACTCATTATTCTCGGGTGAAACGTGAAGCATAGAAATTTCACAAAACGTTGATCTATGGTTGAAATTCGAAATGGCACATTTACCTAATATATAATAATTGTCGGGAGTAAAAGTTCACAAGTTACAAATATGAGTATTGCTAGCATCTTAACTTATATTTAACGGTGATTTCGTTTTAAGCTTGGTTTGGGACAATTAAAACTCAGGGACGATGAATTTAACCTTTTTGGGCATTTTAGGATTAAAGTGCGTCTTGTTCTATGACCCTAAAAGTTATGAAAATAACAATATTCAAATATGTTAGTAGTTGCTAAAAGAAAAGTATAAAAAAATAGGAAAAAGGAAAAATACAAAAATATGTGTGGGAATAAGTGTATATATTTAAATGGTAAAAATGGGGCTTTTCAAAACTAATGATTCTTTAATTCCCCTTGATGAACACTTAGCTACTTTTCGAGGTAATTAGTCAAGGAGGATTGAGATTCTTAGTTTTTTTAAGTGTTTACTTATAGCATTGCGTGAGGACACGACAATAGTTTAGTATGGAGGATTTTGGTATGTGCTTAATTACATATACCATTTACCTAGGAAATCGTGCTTAAAAGACTAAAAACATACCAAAAATACATTGTATTTGTGTGTTTTGCTTTTATATTGTGCAGGTAACGGATATTTACAAAAAAGACAAAAACGACAAAACCGAGCACGGGAATATAAAGAGCGTGAAAAGCTAAAGTCAAAAAGCCAAAGTCAAAAAGTCAAAATCAAAAGTCAACCAAAAAGTCAACCCCGACAAAGTCAAAGTCAAAGACGAAGCCGTAATTGAAGAAATACTTAATGGGCCAACCCGCACCCATCTAATGGGCCGGGGCGGCCCATTAAGCTATTAATATCAAGACACTTAAAATGGTTAATTCATAAAAACCATTTAAGGCCCAAAATGCTAAATAAGCCCAACAAGCAAAGCCTTTTAAGACTTAACAACCATCCAACGGTTGTTAGTCTCATATCACCACAAGGACCTTCATTGCAACAAGGATATACAACTTCAGGGACTAAAGTTGTATAAATCCATAAACTTTTACACCACAAAGGACCGTACATGCAATCAAACAATATAAGTTCAGGGGCTATTCTTGTTAAATTCCCACCAACTTATACCCAGTCAAACTCAAAAACGATTACCCGCCAAAACTCCATTGACCCTGTTCACCCATCACTTTCCCCACCTCGTCCCCTGCTCCAACAAACAAACCTATCACTATCCCAACTCAACCCCACCTCACATGATGAAATTTCCACCTTGGCAATCCTCTACAACCTAATTCGACAAAAAAAAGACAAGGATTTGGGGGCTCAGATTAATTGGCTTGGTGAACAAGAAATTTTGATGGCTAAGATTGGTTTTGGACCTCTCTCACACAAGAAACATAAGTGAAGGTCCTTGTTAAAACTGAATGGATCTTTGCAACCTATAAAGGATGATAGACAAGATGTATAAATACAAATGACTATGTAGAAACAATGACTATGAATACAATATGTTAATGCGGAATCTTAACACAGGTACTAAGAAGAACAATGAACAACTGAATAACAACTTTGTTAAAGTGTTCTTGAGGATTATAGATTGCTAACTATGATATTGTGTATATTTGCTAAGCTTCTGTCTAAAAACTATTATCTAACTATGCCTAGGGTTCCTTTTATATATCAAGGATAACCCTAAAAGGCTTACAAATCTTTTTCTAAAAAATATCTCATAAATATATTTTAAATATCTTCTCAACAGTATTAACTAACTTTCTACTAACGGTACTAACTAACTAACAGTACTAACTACTTTGTACTGTCGGTACTAAGTATAGCTGACAGTACTAACTATTTGTACTGTTGGTACTAAGTTAAGAAAACATTAATCCTAACAATCCTCTCTTAAACATGAACGTTAAACTATTTTAACTTCATGTTTCTTCAATCCTTTAAACTTCGGTTAATGCACAGAGGATGTATCCAAACATTCTTTATCATTTCTTAATCTTGTACTCTCTATCCTTCTTTAGCAGCATCCTTGTCTTGTCAGTAATTCAACAACATCTTTTCAGCTACACAGCAACATCTTTTCACCTACAATCCAACTAAGTTGTCTTTGTAGTTTTTGGCAAACTACCAGCCATTAACGGATTTGATGTTCCTTTACCAGTAGCCGTTTGCTCTGGGATAGATAACTCTTCATCTAAGAACATGGTGAGTTAAATACCATACAGTTTTTGGTAAACTGTCAACCATCAACGGATTTGATTAGTCTTTACCAAATACCGTTTGTGTTTGGACTAGCCAATGCTTCATTGTCATAACATGGTGCATTGATAAACCATATAGTTTTTAGCAAACTATCAGCTATCAACAGATTTGAGTAGTCTTTACCAAGAACTGTTTGATCTTGGACTAGCCAACTCTTCACCAAGAAGCAAGGTGAGTTGAGTACCCTACAATTTTTGGTAAATTGTAAACCATAAACGGATTTGAGAAGTCTTTACCTCAAGCCGTTTGCTTGTGGACTAGCCAATTCTTATGCCTGTTAAGCATGGTGAATCGATAACCATTTGTTGTGTGGTGGTTAGCCAACACTCATTCCCTTCTTACTTCCATCAGTCTTGTTCTTTAGATTCTAAATCAGCAAGTACCTTTTTGATAAATCGTATCAATTCCAATGCCATAGTACTTTCTTCTTCAGACTCCAATTTTAGCTTAAGCATTTGCACCACTATTTCCTTCTTCAAAGGATACTTCTTCTCTATTAACATGTGTATGACTAATCCTTCATCAGTCATCAAAGTGTGTACCCCTGAGGAACTGTGCAGCTTCCAACTGATTACTTTCCATTCATGTTGTGAGTTCCAAAACTCATCTTGTTCATCTGGATTGAACATCACTATCAAATCTCCCCAAAGAACTTTATCAAAACCTTCAGGAATCCTATCTTGATATATGTCCATCACAAGTTTATATATGGCATTTAAGTCTTCTCTGTCAAACACTGAAAGCACTCCTATCAATGTGCTGAAGAATCTCTTTTGACCATTACTTCTTGTTACCACATTCAAATTAATCTCTTCTGATCTTTTTGTTTCATCAAACTGTGGTTTGGTGCCAAGATTCTCAGTCTTCCAGTCAATGATTGGATACTTCTTATCAAGAATTTCATAGTCTACTTCCTTGTCCTCATCTGGAGCTATTGTTAAGCACAATCTCAGCTCATCATTTCTCTTCTCAATTCAATGAGTCCATCTTGAGAAGTATCTTTTTATGTATCTTCTTTCATGACTTCATCTTTTTCCTTTACGTGCTTTCTTTTCTTGTGTTCTCTCTCCTCATCTCTTCCTTGACTTCAACTTTAAGAATCCTGCGTGATCCTCATTCTTGAGGAATCTTCCTTATCAGTTTGTTGATCATTTTATCATCTTTAATCAGAACCCAATTGCAAGAAATCTTCAACGACCTTTTTATCTTGTCATACATTCTTGTATGTCTCAAACTTCTTACTTTTTCAACTCAGAATTTTTTGAAGTTCCCCACATGCTTAAGAAGGTCATCATCTGATTTATTATGATTCTTGATTTGAGGTCTTTTTCTGATGCTTAGAATAATCTTTTTGTTTAGCAAGGAATTTTTTTTTAGCAGCAATTCTATCATGAAGAAACTTTGCTCTTTCTTCAATTGTGAACTGCTCTCTTTCTTGCTCTTGAAGCTTCTCAACAAAAATTTTGTCTGCCTCAATTCTTGCCTTAATATCATCAAAGTTTTTAATGAGAGCTTCATTTGTTGCTTGTTCTTCAACAATCTTGTTTCTTTCTTCTTCTGCTTCCCAGTCTTCTTGAATTTTCCTAGCCAATTCTTCATCACTCTCAAGCTGTTTGAATTTCTTCACAGCTTGAGGAATATCATCATCTTCACTTTCAGATTCTTCCTCCTCTTTAATCTTCTTCTTTCCTTTGTCTTTAGGATCAATCTGGAAGAGGCTTCAATGTTAGAAGTGATCTTGTAGAATAGTGCCTAGGTCTATCAATTCTTTCAAAACCATCCCCCTTCAACCTAACACCTTTCTCTTTTTTCTTTAGAAGCAGCTTTGGCTTTACTCATGTTTAGGAGAAGTGTAGCAATTGTTTCATCTCAACCAAATGTCATAGAAGTGGTGATTAAGTGGATGGATGAGAGCTTTAGAAGCAATTTCTTCCTTAGTTTGATCTTCAGTACCTTCCATTTGTTCATCAGTACTAACTTTTTCTTCAGTACATTCTCTTTGCTCTTCAGTACCTTCTCTTTGCTCTTCAGTACCTTCAAAGATCTCTTCAGTGCTCTCATTGGATTCTTCAGTACCTTCTCTTTATGCATCAGCACTAACTTTGGATTCGTCAGTACTAACTTTTGGACTGTCAGTACTAACTTTTTCAAAGTCGGTACTAACCTACCCCCCTCCCCCCTCCTTCCTTGACAGTACTAACTTCATCTTCAGTACTAAGTCTTTCTTCATCAATTTCCTTGTCTTCATCCATCATATCTCTTGACCTCCCTTCAGTTTGAGCATTTTCTGTTTCCTTGTGATCAATTTTATCTTCAGCCAATACTTCAAACATAGGATCTCTTTGAACTGATGATTCTCCTTTTGCTTTCTTCCTCCCTTGTTTGGATACATTCTTTTTGTGTACCCTAGCTTTCTTTGAGGAGCTCTTTCTTGGGAATCTTTTTCGCAATGAGATACTCTTCAGATATTCTTTATAATGTTTGATGACAGGTTTTGCTTGCTTCTTGAGCTTTGTGATCTTAGCCTTCAAGAGTTTGATTTCTTTGGCTTGATCTGTAACCTGTTGACATAGAGAGATACAAAGATCATAGACATTTTGAAGAGTCATTTCATCCTCATTCCCTGAAAGGGATGTATCATTGGATGAATGATCTTCAAGATTCTCACCAGAAGGTTCTGGGATTGAATCAGGAATGGTAGGAGTGGGTGAAGGTCTTGGGAAGTCTATAGGTTGTTCGCTCAAAAAGGTACCATCACTTGGTTGAGCAGAAGAATGACTCCAGTCATTGACTCATTTCGGGATTTCCACCAGTGGGAGCAGTATAGGTGATGGTTTTTGTTCAAACAGATAGTCTTTCTGAGGAAGCACCCTCATCCTGTGTTGGTTGGACCAACATAGTATCAAACAAAGGTGTAACTTTGCCTGAAAAATGTTTCCCCTTCTTAATCATAAAAGAAAAAACTTTACTAGTTAAACTATTTACAGGAAAGTGATCTAAAGGTACAGATATATTAGCTAATTGTCTATCTAAAAATATAGAAATAAAACGAGGATACATTACAAAACTTCTTCTTTTAGCCTCTAGATGTTAGTTTATATGAATGCTAACATACCATCAAAAATTAATTTGGAAAAATTATACTTTTGATTAGTTGTTAAACAAATTACAGCTGTGGCAATATTTGTAGGAACTTGATCCCAAGAGGTACTTTTGGAACTTAAACAATGATTAATTGTGTGAAATAAAAACCTCCATTGGGGTGAAAACAATGCTTTATTAAATGTTAACACACTTAAATCCCCTTCATATCCCATAAGCAGCATAGCAATTAAAGATAGCATGATTTGTAATGGTCTATTCCATCAGCATCATCAAAAATACCAGATCAGTTCCGAATAGATTGCCTCAGAGATAGACAACCAACTTGCCAGTTATTTGGCAGTTTATGTGTCCTTACATTGTTGATTTGTTTTGGACTTAGCAGACGTCCAAAAAACTGTTCAATGAATGATGGTCGAAGACACAGGACCTTACATTGAGCGCGATGAGAAACATAACCTTCTTCGAAGAAAATCATGACTTCATGAAACTCAACATTCCCCATTCGTCTTTTCCAATATACGACATTTGTGTTTAGACAGTACTCAAGAGCAGCCATTGTTGCTTGAGAGAGAGATCGCGTAAGAGAAGATTAGGCTTGTAATGTAAAATGTCAGTAGAGAGATTTGCTTGAGAATTGTGCGATTGAGATGGATTCTTATTATGGTTTAGGAGACCTATATTTTAAAGAAAACTTTCTAATTACACTTTGTACCCTTGGCGGTATTTTTCTCCAACGACTCTTTAGCGGTACAAACTTTGCCCAGCGGTACTAACTTTGCATGGTCGGTACTAACTTTGTCCAAACAAAGAATGAACAATGTAAGTATCAGGAATGCTTCAGCACCATCAGTAGCTCTTCTTAGTGACTCTCTAAATCTTCGTAAAGTGTTGACAAGCATCACCTCTAGTTAATGTGTATCCATACAACAATAAAAAAATAGATTTCACCTCCTGACCCATCTAACCATGACTCACTATTCAGGTGGACGAACCAACCTCCCCTCACCATCAACACATACTAACCAATTTTACCTGGTACACACCGGTCCAATGGTACGCATCCCCTTTGTTGTCAAACATGACATAGACCCGTCTCTTGGTGGGTTGAACCACACTTGCAAATACTCTTTGGATGGTCTACTAAATCACTGTCTCAAAATGCTTCACAGAGAATCTTTCTACCCTGAAAACGTGATTTGTCCCTTAGGTTATACTATTAGGTACAACATATTCTTCTTGGTCCAGTTGCTACTGGTGAAAAAAAGTGTGCGGACCACATGTTGGTACGGTTAGCTTGCTTGCCATGATTGTGGTTGAATCTTGATGAGTATAAAGGTTGAGCAATAAGGTTTTAGGGGTTTCTTGGAACAAGTTTGATTTGCCATGGTGTGTTTTACCCCTTTTATCCACAGATGTCCCATTCATATTGCCTCCCTTTAACCAATGTAGCTTATGGATTTATCATCCTAATTGAAACAACCAAGAACTGAAATCGGCTAACATCAAATGCCTTGGTTAGTAAATCGGCTACATTGTCATTAGTGTAGATCTTAAGCACCTGTAAGAGTTTCTTCTCATAAGCATTCGTAGAAGTGGTGCCTAATAGCAATATGCTTTGTCTTCGAATGATATACTGGATTCTTAACAATGCAAATGTTACTTTCATTATCAATGTAGATCTTTGTGTTCATGAAGTTGAACCCATAGTCTAACATTTGATTTTGAATCCATAAGACTTGCCCACAGCAACTTGCAGCAGCAACATATTCCTGCTTTCTGTTGTAAAAGTGGCCACAATGGATTTGCTTTATACATTGCCCAAGTAAATGAGTCTCCTGCCAAAGAAATTGACACCTCCTGTTGTGATAACCTGTCAAGATTGCACCAGCATAACAATATCTGATTAGTATTCCAGTCAAATGAGACTCCTCTATGATACCAAAGGCCCAGTGAGGGTTCCCTTTAGGTACCTAAAAATTCTTTTAACAGCACTAAATGAGAGGTCCTTAGAGTGACATGAAACCAAAAACAAGCACAGACTGCAAACCATAATGTCAGCCTAGAAGCAGTTCACATACATTAAGGAGCCAATCATTGACCTATAAGATTGGACACAACATCACTGGCTTCCTCATCTTTTGACTAATGGCTTCTTTCTGTATCTCAATTGGTGTACAGGCATTCTAACACATGCAAAGTCAAACTTTCTTCAGGATTCAGCAAATACTTATCCTGGCTTTAAATATACCCTCTGTTATTTACTTTAGGCAAGAAAGAAAGGATGCTCATTCCCATTGAACTCACATAAATCTACTCTTCCATCAATGCCTCAAACTCATCACAACCAAGACGTATTGTAGACCCAAAGATGATATCATCACATAGACATGAACTAATATGGATATCTATGTTTTTCCTTCTTTAGGAAAAGAGTTGTCAATTATCCCTCTTCTGTATCATATCGCTTCAACAAGAAAGTGGATAAGTACAACCATGCTTCTGAGCTTGATGTAACCCATACAGAGCTTTAAACCACTTTGAAGACTTTCTTTTAGGAACTTAGGAATCTCTTGGAAACCTGTTGGTTGAGACACATATACCTCTTCACAATCCTAGTCCATAGAGAAAGACACTTTTCACTCCATCTGATAGACTATAAAGCCCATATATGAGCGCAAAATGCTAAAAGAATCCTTATGGCTTCAACCTATAGTCCACAGTAGCAAAAACCTCATCTTACCAGATTCCTTCCACGTGTATGTGCATAGATGTAGCCAAGCGCGCGCGCTCCCTAGCTTTGGTAGCCTGACAACTCGACGGGGACACCTCGAGTATCGACTCGTAGAGATTGTGACTATTAAGATCTGGAGTCACCAGGTCGTTGAGGGGTAGAGTGCCACCTCTTTTATTAGCAGTACTGGCAGTCTGTGAGAGAGAATTCAAACAGATCTATGATGATCCGTCTGGCCATAAGCAAATCTACTAGGATCCAAACTTTTTGAATCTCAAACTGCAACAATTCTTCTTGCATAGCATCAACCCAGCTTTCATCTTCAAGAGCTTCTGAAATCTTCTTGGGTTCATGTTGAGATAGAAAACAAGCAAACAAACAATGATGAAAGTCCTTTGATTTTTCTCTATGCTTGAACATAACTAACAAAAGCATAGCCTCAGAACTCTAATTTACATTACTTCTTATTGTACTGCTGATGTTGGATCACCTAGAATAAGTGCTGAAGGATGAGAGGGATTAATTCTTGATGTGGGAATAGGACTAACAGTCACAACTGTTTCCAAATTTGTGAAGTCAGCCTCTGCACCCTCATCATCATAAAGATCAATGTGGTAAAGATAACTATCATAGTATCATCAAGATATCCACAAGTGGAGGTATTTCAGAGTCATTCCTTCTTGAAGTTGTTGTGCAAAAGAGATTGTCCCTCATTAGTACTGGCAGTACTAACTGGTACGCTAACAGTATTAACAAAGTTAGTACCGCTAGCTTTAGCTGTTGTGCTAACAGTATTAACAAGGTTAGTACCGCTAGTACTAAAAATGTTAGTACTGCTAGACTTAGCAGCTCTTTCCTGAGTTACCAAGTTCTCAGTCTCTTGTTGAAAATCCTTCCTGAGAGCTTCAGCTTCCTCATTAGCTTCCTTTTCTTGCATTTGAAGTCTTGCAAGATCATCTAGAAAGACTTGTTCTTCCTCTCTTGGACCTCTTCTCTTCTTATCTGGTTTTGAAGAAATAGTTTTAATGGAAGATAGGAAAGCCATAATTGGCAGTTCAAAGCATCTTAGCAGATTCATCTTCTTCTACAAGAATCCCTTGCATCAATTTTGTCTTTTGAACCTGTATTTTGGTTAGAATTCTGTTGACCTGCATGACGGTTAAGCTTATTCTCTGATCTAACATGAATGATATTGCATAGAATCAGTTAAATAATCAAGGTCAAAAAGCCAATTTGGTCCTTCCCTTCAACATTAGGTTGTTCTCTAAGAATTGTTATGTGCGGGTTTTTCTCAACTCTTTTGTTACTAATTGTATACTCTAAACCATGCTTTGTAAGAATACCCCAACTAAAAACCCTCATCAATTTCAACAAACTTGCCCAAGTGGTCTATGGTGTTCAAAATGGTTCACATGGCACCCAAAAGGACTTATTATTAACTTATAATTGGTGTTTTACCATTAAAATTAATAACGTGTCTATTTGAGGCTTGGTCACTAATACCCTGTTTAGACATAGAAAAGCAGTACTAACTGCTTCAGCCCAAAAAGTGTTAGGTAAAAATGAATCTGCAAGCATGGTTCTTGCTGCCTCAATTAGGGTCTTGTTCTTTCTCTCAGCAACTCTATTTTGTTGTGGAGTTCTGGCATTGCTGTATTCCCTCTTGATCCTTTTTAACCCACAGAATTCAATAACATCACGTTTTTTAAATTCTGTTCCAGTTATCAACTTCTTATAGTTTTTAACCTTTGATTCAATTGGTTCTCTATTTGTCCTTATAAAGTCCTTAGGTTGCACTTGTTTCATCCTTAGTTCTTAAGAAAAATGTCTAACTAAATCTGCTAAAATCATCAGTGATAACCAAACAATAGGTCTTATGGTTTATACTTCTGACAGATGTAGGTCCAAACAAGTCCATATGAAGTAGTTGTAGGGTTTGACTAATAGAGCTAACTAACTTGGCCTTACAAGAAGCTTTGTGTTGCTTTCCTTTCTGACAAGCAACACAAGTGTGGTCATTTTGAAAAAGCTTTATAGGCAAACCTCTGACAAGGTTTCCCTTCACAAGTATGTTTAGGTTTTTGAAATTTACATGACCCAGCCTCCTATGCCATAAGTTAGATTCATCAGTTGTAGCCTTTGCAATTAAACAAGCCAAACCTCCTAAAGGAACAATGTTCTCTAAATTAGAAACGTGTACAATGTTTTGTCCGGGGACTTAAGTATATTTGAATTTTCATTCAGGTAACTTAAAATTAGGATACAAAACAAGACATTCAAGTCAGTAAATAGAACCTTGTCTTTTTGTCACATATTTGTGACACAGAAAAGAGATTAGAAAGCTTAAGTTCGTTCACAAAGCTTACTTCTCAAAAACTAACTACATTTGTATTACCCTTTACCAGTAAATATACCTTTACTACTCCCAAAGGGCAACAGGCCCCACCATAAAGTCATTGAAAGTCAGCAAGGTAAAGCCTGTCCCTGTCATGTGCCCTGGGGAACATCCACTATCCATAATACCTTTATTCTTTAGAGTTCCATGGGGAATATCTAGCACATGTACAAGAAAGTGATTAGACTCTCTTAGGACCCAAGCGTGTTTTGGGCTTGAGTCTGCCTAGTTGATCTTTGAAAGTTGAATAATTTCTAAGGCTAATCCAACTATTGTATTGGAGAGAATATTATTGTTTATCCTGGTGTTCTCCATTTACAACGTGCTGAGGACTTAACAGCAAGTGACCATTTTTCCCTAAACAGTACTAACTTCTTTACCTTTAACAAGTATAAACTTTTTTGGTATGAAAAATTAAGTTTTTTTTAGAACTGTTTGTCGTTTGAAAGGCCTTGATGAAGGGAATGTTTTTGTTGACAAACATTTGCTGGTTCTAACACCATTCACAATGGCTTACATATTAACTTTCAGAGCAATGCTAGTTAGTACTGTCTGTTTGTTAATTTTTTGTCTAGCAGTACTAAAATTGTTAGTACCGCTAGCTTGAGCAGTATATAACTGATCATTTCCAGTTCTTGATTGTACTGCTAAAGGTACAAATTGATTTGTTTATTACCCTTTGAACTGGTTTCCATGTTGGTTTCCACTCCCTTGTACCCTACCCTTAGACATAATTTGTTTGTTGAGTTCAACTTGGTTTAGCCATTTTTACATGATAATCGACAACTCGTTATTAAATGAATAACTACACAGATAAAACCTGCCTCTTTCAGTAAATCCCTTGCCCCAACTCTTGTTGTTAACCCTTAGTTTTTGACTATGTGGTAGACCTGATTTCTTAACATTTTCCCTAGGTTTTTTTACTTGCTTGTTAGCAAAACTAGGTGTATCAAGTCCTTTAGATTGTACTGACACATACTCATCATCATATCTATTCAACTAACCAATGATAGGAACATCAGACCAAACCTTAGGTTGAACTTCTATATTTGATTCATTGACAACTGGTTCAGACACTAATTCAGAAGGTTCTGTACTAATGTTAGAACCACAGGTATCAAGTTCAGTTGTTTGGGATTCAGATTCACTTGGTTGAGTCTTTTCTGGACCATATGTATATTGTGAGTCATCTATTTCAATATCAGGTCCAGAGGGCAGATAATTCCCTGTCATGGGTGGGGGTACTGCTTGCATTTCACATGTTTTACCAAGCCTTTTATGCAAAGGTAGATTTTCAAAATCACTTTCATTGCTCTTAAAGACACTTTGCATAACTTCATTTTCATAACTCAAAATCCCACTATATCTGTAATCACCATACCCAAGCCCAAATTTATCCCTGGCACTTATATGAGAATTCACAATTTTACCAAGATTTTTTGAAGAATGATTCCATTTGTCTACTATTACTTCTAAATCATCTTTTTCTTTTTGAGCTTTAGCCAACAATTTCTTATGGTATGTTAGAACATCTGTTTTATCATCTAAATCTATTTTCATAAATTTGATTTTTTGTTCATACCAACGTTGACCTTGTTGATGGGCAACTAACTGTGCTTCTACTTTCTTAAGACCTTGAGTATAAGCCTTTATCTCTACGCTAGCATTACTAAGTTCCTCTCTCTGAGCATCATATAGTCTTTTAAGGTTAGCATAAGACTCTTTACACTCATTTTAAATAACAGAATTTACTGTGTGATGATCCTGAAGACTGTTGTTAGCCATAAAGCAAAAATTTTCATCCATCTTCTAATGAGTTGTCCAATCCAACACTATCTCCATCAACTGCACCAAATGTTTTTAGACGCTTCTTCTTTCCAGTTATGCTTCTATCTTTATTTCCAGGATCCATCTAAAATATTAAATAAATTAATTATCATTCTTCCCTCCTCCTATATCTCTTTTTGTTTCTACACTCTTTTGCAAAATGCCCCGTTTGTGGCAGTTTTAAGCATTCCACTTTGTTTTTATCAAAACCACAGGTTTTTTTTGCATCAAACTGTAGTTTCTTCTAGAATTTCTTGTAGAACTTCTTCTATCCTCATGGAGATACATTGCCACTTGCATTTTAAGTCCATTCTTCAAGGTCCATATTCCATCAACCTGGTCTAAGTCCTCATGATCCATTGAGGACAACTTGAATGACAGCAAGCAAGAAATAGATGATGTTGTTAAAGCTTTGAAATATGGCCAGAAGTAATGAAACACCATAAAGCAGAACGAACATCATTAGTACTGCTGTTTTTCAGAAACAAATGCTATAATTTCAAGTTGGAAGTGATGCAGTATAAGTCCTTTACATCATTTTCAAAGACTCTTATAATTGTAGCACAAGTCATCAAAACGAGACTGTCCATACTGGTTGTTCCTCATGATTAAGGAACTTTAACCAAGTAGAAGGTAGAGATCTAGAAATTTCTGATTCATCTTCAAGTAGATACACCTGCTCCATGAATCTCTAGCTGACTGAGAAGACTTTGGAATCTCTCATAGCCTTTGTGAATCCCATCTGAGTTGGATACAGTGAATCCTTCAAACTGTTGCTTTAAGATGTACTTCTGCATCTTTTTGGATTCATCATTTCCACCAAATCTGGATTTGATGGCATTTCACATTTCTTTTGCATCAGTCATCTTATGGAATTTAGCTAGATGATCTTCTGGTATGGCCATAAGCAAGGTGGTCCTAGCTCTTCTTTCTCTTTTTCTGGCCACTATTTCTTCACCTGTTTTAGGAGGCAGAATTTTAATTTGTCCTGATGTATCAGTTGTGACTGACACAGGACCATTTCCATTTTGGATAACCTCCCAAATTGGATAGTCTGTATGAGCTAGATTAGTGTTCTATCTTCATAGCCCATATATCATATTCTCCCTTTTATGAAATAAGGGCAGTTTGATGGTTGAGACTATTTGAGGAGTTTGTTGTGATGGTGTTTGTTGGGTCTCTTGTGGAGGTGGTGGTGGTGGAATCCCATCTTGTGTTCCAGACATGTTTAGATTTGTTGGTTTAAGATGAATAACTGTTTTTATCTGTTCTTCTTATTCAGAGTTTCTCAACGGCTCTGATACCACTTGAAGGTCCTGATTGTAAACTGAATGGATCTTTGTCAGCCTATAAAGGATGATAGCCAAGATGTATAAATACAAATGAGTAGATAGTGCTTTTGCTAGATTTAATACTATTATTACTAGTCTTAAAGCTCTTGATGAAGGTTATTCTAGTAAGAACTGCGTAAGGAAGTTTCTTAGAGCTCTACATCCCAAATGGAGAGCAAAGGTCACGGCGATTGAAGGTCAAAAGACTTAACTTCACTATCTCTTGATGAACTAATCGGGAACCTCAAAGTTCACGAAATGATCATCAAGAAAGATTCTGAAATAGTCAAAGTAAAAGTTGAAAGGAAATCTCTTGCTTTAAAAGCTAAGAAAGAATCTAGTGATGAAGAATGTTCGACTTCCGGTAGTAAAGACGAAGAGTATGCCACGGCGGTAAGAGACTTCAAGAAGTTCTTTAAGAGAAGAGGTAAATTCGTGAGACAACCTCGGAACGACAAAAAGACCTTTTAAAGAAGCCGAGACAACAAAAACGGCAAAAGTAAAAGGAAGTGCTTTAGATGCGGAGATCCAAATCATCTTATTGGAGAATGTCCAAAGCCACCGAGAGACAAGAACCAAAGAGCTTTTGTTGGAGGTTCTTGGAGCGATAGCGGTGAAGATGATGAAAAGATCCAAGATGAGACATGTCTTGTAGCTCAAGCACCAAGTGAGGTATGTTCCGAATCATCTTACTTTAGTGATGAAAACTCATCAATTGATGATATAACTTTAGACAACGAATATGATAAGTTATGCAAAATAAGTCTAAAGATAATCACCAAAAATAAAAGGTTAAAAGCTACTATAAATAGTCTAGAAAATGAGCTTAGAGAATTAAAATATAAATTGTCCACACTCGAGAAAAACAAGGGAGTTGATCTCGATTGTGCAAAGTGTCATGTACTTATAATTGAGAATGAAAAACTCAAGGATGAATCCACTAGATTAAACAAATTTGAAAAGAGTACACATTGCTTAAATGAAATGTTAAGTAAACAAAAACCCTCCGGTGAAAAATTAGGTTTAGGGTTTAATTCATTTGAAGCATCATCTAGTGGAACTAAGGAAATAAAATTTGTGAAAGCTCAGAAAAAGGCGTGTTCTGATGGAGGTCCCATAATTATGGGCGGCCCCCTTAATGATCTGGCGGCCCCCAATATAAATATGGGACCGCCACCAGTAACACCTGGATCTGAAAAAACTGTGTCTTTTCAAAAATCCATTTTGGGTCCTAGACTAAAACACATAATTGTAAACAAAGTCAAAGTTCCCGTTGCTAGTGACAATGAAGTTAAACAATTCTATAAGCCATTGTCAAAACCCGGAGTTGGATTTTCAAAACCTAATTTTCGATCTAAAACTCCACCTCCTAGAAGAGTCAATAATAATTATTCTCGTCCTAAAACACCGCAACCAAAAAGACATGTTGGTCGACAAAACCAACCCCATGGATTTCCCGTAACTTGGAACAACTTTCCATGTCAAAGTTACATGCGAGGGGAAATGTGTCTTCCATTCTCACATCCCAACCAATTGCATCAAATGCAAGGGATGTTTGGCACTAACAACTTTGGACCCATGAGATATTGGGGACCAAATGTTTGAGTTATTGTCTTATATAAATAGATATGCATTGGAGTCGACTTAGAGCCCAACGAATGGATCAAGGATAACGGATGCTCTAAACATATGACGGGCAACCGAAAGCTTTTATCCACTTACAATGCATACAATAGAGGTAACATAATTTTTGGTAGCAATCTTCACTGTAACATCATTGGCAAAGGTACGATTTCTAATAACTCCCTCAAGATAGATAATGTAGAACATGTTGATAACTTAGGATTTAACTTGCTAAGTATAGGAAAAATATGTGATAATAAGTGTAGAGTAACTTTTTCTGAACATGATAGTGAAATCACAAAGGATGGTAAGGTCATAGGTAGAGGTATTAGGAAGAATGACTTATATGTGATGAAATTAGGAAATAAGCCTGAAGACAAAATTTATCTTGCAACGATTGATGAAAACTCTACTTTGTGTCATAGGAGTTTAGGTCATGCTAATATGCGTCTCATTCAATCGTTAGCCTCTAAGGAACTAGTTAGGAACTTACCTAAGCTTAAGTTTGATCAACACTTTTGTGATGCTTGTAAAATTAGAAAACAAGCTCACGCTAGTCACACAACTAAGAATATTGTCTCAACGACTAGATGCTTAGAACTTCTCCATATGGGTCTCTTTGGTTCATCCGCCGTACGGAG